>CAXARO010000218.1:0-18518 GCA_963971305.1 Arcuatula senhousia | reverse complement strand
TACGATGCCAGACACAGTTTCGTAGAAAAGACTAGTGGTGGTAGCCCAATATATTGACCAATGAGTGAAGGGAATCCTGTCTATTTTTGTACCGGAAGTTAGAATGACCATTTATTTTGTACTTTTGTGATTGTTTACATACTTCTCTGCATGAAAAACATCATATCAGGTCTGCTTTTGTAAAATAAAATATTTTTTGGATAATATTTGTACAAAGGGGGATAACTATAAAACCCTCCATTTTTTGAATGTGACAAATCGCCACTTTTTATGTAAACAGAGATATTTCTAAAAAAAGCAGGTAAACGTACCCCAATATTTTCACAGTTTACAAAAGGAAACATGGCCTTTCAGATATTTCTGGTTCAGGTATTTTCATTATTGTAGAAGTTACTGAAATCAAGTCTAGAAAATGTGATGACCCCCCTTAATTTTTCACTAAAACACCCCCTTTTAGGTCTGTTTTTGGCACTTTTATTGGACTAAACTGACTTTTATTCATTCATAAAATAGAGACCATCAATAAGAGTGCAGATTTATCTTTTTATTGATATATAAATGTCCATAGTGCAAGTGATAGCCAGATTTTATTCAGAGCATGGAAATGACATTGCTTTGGTCCAATGACGTCACTTTGAATTACTATGTCCTGCACCCTTTAAAGGCATATAATAAGATTTTGAATGCTTTACCTGGTCTATTACAGTCCATTTTAGTGCTGCAACCAATTGTGAATTTGCTTATACACACAATACCAATGTAATGGTCCATTTGTAGCTTTCTAATATTAATATGTTATGCAAAAACACCATAGCAACCGGTCAAGTATGCAAAGTCATTATGTTTTATGTGACGTCATTTGTGACGTTTCATTGTTTCGGTTTCCTAGAATGAAGTACATGTGATTTCGAAACCAAAAATAGTACATGTAATTGGAACATTTCATTTGGCTCGGTGTAAAATTATTTTTCACATTCATACACTTTTAATAAGTTCATCTAAAAGCTCAATATAAATGTTATTTAGATACAGCTATGTAACCTCTGTTAAAACAATAGCTAAGAAGACTTTGGTATGGCTATATTACATGAAAATCAGAGAGTAAAACTAAAAAATTGCCATAAGAAAAGATAGATTAACCTTAATATTGCAATAAAAGTATTGCAAAAATTATGAAAGTAATGTTAAAGTATAGGAACACCATTGTTAAGTGAAAATAATCAATGTTCTGGTTAAAGAAAATCCACTTAGACAAAATGGGCCAAAAACCTATTGCGGGGTCTTGCATGAGAATCACTATGTTTTCGTCATTTTTAAAGCGAACGACAAAAATGAGGTACCATTTTAATCGCAATGAAATACCGAACCAGAAAAAATAAGTAAATGTTATACATTTAACAATTCTTTTGCCTTAAACGATGCCAGACACAGTTTCGTAGAAAAGACTAGTGGTGGTAGCCCAATATATTGACCAATGAGTGAAGGGAATCCTGTCTATTTTTGTACCGGAAGTTAGAATGACCATTTATTTTGTACTTTTGTGATTGTTTACATACTTCTCTGCATGAAAAACATCATATCAGGTCTGCTTTTGTAAAATAAAATATTTTTTGGATAATATTTGTACAAAGGGGGATAACTATAAAACCCTCCATTTTTTGAATGTGACAAATCGCCACTTTTTATGTAAACAGAGATATTTCTAAAAAAAGCAGGTAAACGTACCCCAATATTTTCACAGTTTACAAAAGGAAACATGGCCTTTCAGATATTTCTGGTTCAGGTATTTTCATTATTGTAGAAGTTACTGAAATCAAGTCTAGAAAATGTGATGACCCCCCTTAATTTTTCACTAAAACACCCCCTTTTAGGTCTGTTTTTGGCACTTTTATTGGACTAAACTGACTTTTATTCATTCATAAAATAGAGACCATCAATAAGAGTGCAGATTTATCTTTTTATTGATATATAAATGTCCATAGTGCAAGTGATAGCCAGATTTTATTCAGAGCATGGAAATGACATTGCTTTGGTCCAATGACGTCACTTTGAATTACTATGTCCTGCACCCTTTAAAGGCATATAATAAGATTTTGAATGCTTTACCTGGTCTATTACAGTCCATTTTAGTGCTGCAACCAATTGTGAATTTGCTTATACACACAATACCAATGTAATGGTCCATTTGTAGCTTTCTAATATTAATATGTTATGCAAAAACACCATAGCAACCGGTCAAGTATGCAAAGTCATTATGTTTTATGTGACGTCATTTGTGACGTTTCATTGTTTCGGTTTCCTAGAATGAAGTACATGTGATTTCGAAACCAAAAATAGTACATGTAATTGGAACATTTCATTTGGCTCGGTGTAAAATTATTTTTCACATTCATACACTTTTAATAAGTTCATCTAAAAGCTCAATATAAATGTTATTTAGATACAGCTATGTAACCTCTGTTAAAACAATAGCTAAGAAGACTTTGGTATGGCTATATTACATGAAAATCAGAGAGTAAAACTAAAAAATTGCCATAAGAAAAGATAGATTAACCTTAATATTGCAATAAAAGTATTGCAAAAATTATGAAAGTAATGTTAAAGTATAGGAACACCATTGTTAAGTGAAAATAATCAATGTTCTGGTTAAAGAAAATCCACTTAGACAAAATGGGCCAAAAACCTATTGCGGGGTCTTGCATGAGAATCACTATGTTTTCGTCATTTTTAAAGCGAACGACAAAAATGAGGTACCATTTTAATCGCAATGAAATACCGAACCAGAAAAAATAAGTAAATGTTATACATTTAACAATTCTTTTGCCTTAAACGATGCCAGACACAGTTTCGTAGAAAAGACTAGTGGTGGTAGCCCAATATATTGACCAATGAGTGAAGGGAATCCTGTCTATTTTTGTACCGGAAGTTAGAATGACCATTTATTTTGTACTTTTGTGATTGTTTACATACTTCTCTGCATGAAAAACATCATATCAGGTCTGCTTTTGTAAAATAAAATATTTTTTGGATAATATTTGTACAAAGGGGGATAACTATAAAACCCTCCATTTTTTGAATGTGACAAATCGCCACTTTTTATGTAAACAGAGATATTTCTAAAAAAAGCAGGTAAACGTACCCCAATATTTTCACAGTTTACAAAAGGAAACATGGCCTTTCAGATATTTCTGGTTCAGGTATTTTCATTATTGTAGAAGTTACTGAAATCAAGTCTAGAAAATGTGATGACCCCCCTTAATTTTTCACTAAAACACCCCCTTTTAGGTCTGTTTTTGGCACTTTTATTGGACTAAACTGACTTTTATTCATTCATAAAATAGAGACCATCAATAAGAGTGCAGATTTATCTTTTTATTGATATATAAATGTCCATAGTGCAAGTGATAGCCAGATTTTATTCAGAGCATGGAAATGACATTGCTTTGGTCCAATGACGTCACTTTGAATTACTATGTCCTGCACCCTTTAAAGGCATATAATAAGATTTTGAATGCTTTACCTGGTCTATTACAGTCCATTTTAGTGCTGCAACCAATTGTGAATTTGCTTATACACACAATACCAATGTAATGGTCCATTTGTAGCTTTCTAATATTAATATGTTATGCAAAAACACCATAGCAACCGGTCAAGTATGCAAAGTCATTATGTTTTATGTGACGTCATTTGTGACGTTTCATTGTTTCGGTTTCCTAGAATGAAGTACATGTGATTTCGAAACCAAAAATAGTACATGTAATTGGAACATTTCATTTGGCTCGGTGTAAAATTATTTTTCACATTCATACACTTTTAATAAGTTCATCTAAAAGCTCAATATAAATGTTATTTAGATACAGCTATGTAACCTCTGTTAAAACAATAGCTAAGAAGACTTTGGTATGGCTATATTACATGAAAATCAGAGAGTAAAACTAAAAAATTGCCATAAGAAAAGATAGATTAACCTTAATATTGCAATAAAAGTATTGCAAAAATTATGAAAGTAATGTTAAAGTATAGGAACACCATTGTTAAGTGAAAATAATCAATGTTCTGGTTAAAGAAAATCCACTTAGACAAAATGGGCCAAAAACCTATTGCGGGGTCTTGCATGAGAATCACTATGTTTTCGTCATTTTTAAAGCGAACGACAAAAATGAGGTACCATTTTAATCGCAATGAAATACCGAACCAGAAAAAATAAGTAAATGTTATACATTTAACAATTCTTTTGCCTTAAACGATGCCAGACACAGTTTCGTAGAAAAGACTAGTGGTGGTAGCCCAATATATTGACCAATGAGTGAAGGGAATCCTGTCTATTTTTGTACCGGAAGTTAGAATGACCATTTATTTTGTACTTTTGTGATTGTTTACATACTTCTCTGCATGAAAAACATCATATCAGGTCTGCTTTTGTAAAATAAAATATTTTTTGGATAATATTTGTACAAAGGGGGATAACTATAAAACCCTCCATTTTTTGAATGTGACAAATCGCCACTTTTTATGTAAACAGAGATATTTCTAAAAAAAGCAGGTAAACGTACCCCAATATTTTCACAGTTTACAAAAGGAAACATGGCCTTTCAGATATTTCTGGTTCAGGTATTTTCATTATTGTAGAAGTTACTGAAATCAAGTCTAGAAAATGTGATGACCCCCCTTAATTTTTCACTAAAACACCCCCTTTTAGGTCTGTTTTTGGCACTTTTATTGGACTAAACTGACTTTTATTCATTCATAAAATAGAGACCATCAATAAGAGTGCAGATTTATCTTTTTATTGATATATAAATGTCCATAGTGCAAGTGATAGCCAGATTTTATTCAGAGCATGGAAATGACATTGCTTTGGTCCAATGACGTCACTTTGAATTACTATGTCCTGCACCCTTTAAAGGCATATAATAAGATTTTGAATGCTTTACCTGGTCTATTACAGTCCATTTTAGTGCTGCAACCAATTGTGAATTTGCTTATACACACAATACCAATGTAATGGTCCATTTGTAGCTTTCTAATATTAATATGTTATGCAAAAACACCATAGCAACCGGTCAAGTATGCAAAGTCATTATGTTTTATGTGACGTCATTTGTGACGTTTCATTGTTTCGGTTTCCTAGAATGAAGTACATGTGATTTCGAAACCAAAAATAGTACATGTAATTGGAACATTTCATTTGGCTCGGTGTAAAATTATTTTTCACATTCATACACTTTTAATAAGTTCATCTAAAAGCTCAATATAAATGTTATTTAGATACAGCTATGTAACCTCTGTTAAAACAATAGCTAAGAAGACTTTGGTATGGCTATATTACATGAAAATCAGAGAGTAAAACTAAAAAATTGCCATAAGAAAAGATAGATTAACCTTAATATTGCAATAAAAGTATTGCAAAAATTATGAAAGTAATGTTAAAGTATAGGAACACCATTGTTAAGTGAAAATAATCAATGTTCTGGTTAAAGAAAATCCACTTAGACAAAATGGGCCAAAAACCTATTGCGGGGTCTTGCATGAGAATCACTATGTTTTCGTCATTTTTAAAGCGAACGACAAAAATGAGGTACCATTTTAATCGCAATGAAATACCGAACCAGAAAAAATAAGTAAATGTTATACATTTAACAATTCTTTTGCCTTAAACGATGCCAGACACAGTTTCGTAGAAAAGACTAGTGGTGGTAGCCCAATATATTGACCAATGAGTGAAGGGAATCCTGTCTATTTTTGTACCGGAAGTTAGAATGACCATTTATTTTGTACTTTTGTGATTGTTTACATACTTCTCTGCATGAAAAACATCATATCAGGTCTGCTTTTGTAAAATAAAATATTTTTTGGATAATATTTGTACAAAGGGGGATAACTATAAAACCCTCCATTTTTTGAATGTGACAAATCGCCACTTTTTATGTAAACAGAGATATTTCTAAAAAAAGCAGGTAAACGTACCCCAATATTTTCACAGTTTACAAAAGGAAACATGGCCTTTCAGATATTTCTGGTTCAGGTATTTTCATTATTGTAGAAGTTACTGAAATCAAGTCTAGAAAATGTGATGACCCCCCTTAATTTTTCACTAAAACACCCCCTTTTAGGTCTGTTTTTGGCACTTTTATTGGACTAAACTGACTTTTATTCATTCATAAAATAGAGACCATCAATAAGAGTGCAGATTTATCTTTTTATTGATATATAAATGTCCATAGTGCAAGTGATAGCCAGATTTTATTCAGAGCATGGAAATGACATTGCTTTGGTCCAATGACGTCACTTTGAATTACTATGTCCTGCACCCTTTAAAGGCATATAATAAGATTTTGAATGCTTTACCTGGTCTATTACAGTCCATTTTAGTGCTGCAACCAATTGTGAATTTGCTTATACACACAATACCAATGTAATGGTCCATTTGTAGCTTTCTAATATTAATATGTTATGCAAAAACACCATAGCAACCGGTCAAGTATGCAAAGTCATTATGTTTTATGTGACGTCATTTGTGACGTTTCATTGTTTCGGTTTCCTAGAATGAAGTACATGTGATTTCGAAACCAAAAATAGTACATGTAATTGGAACATTTCATTTGGCTCGGTGTAAAATTATTTTTCACATTCATACACTTTTAATAAGTTCATCTAAAAGCTCAATATAAATGTTATTTAGATACAGCTATGTAACCTCTGTTAAAACAATAGCTAAGAAGACTTTGGTATGGCTATATTACATGAAAATCAGAGAGTAAAACTAAAAAATTGCCATAAGAAAAGATAGATTAACCTTAATATTGCAATAAAAGTATTGCAAAAATTATGAAAGTAATGTTAAAGTATAGGAACACCATTGTTAAGTGAAAATAATCAATGTTCTGGTTAAAGAAAATCCACTTAGACAAAATGGGCCAAAAACCTATTGCGGGGTCTTGCATGAGAATCACTATGTTTTCGTCATTTTTAAAGCGAACGACAAAAATGAGGTACCATTTTAATCGCAATGAAATACCGAACCAGAAAAAATAAGTAAATGTTATACATTTAACAATTCTTTTGCCTTAAACGATGCCAGACACAGTTTCGTAGAAAAGACTAGTGGTGGTAGCCCAATATATTGACCAATGAGTGAAGGGAATCCTGTCTATTTTTGTACCGGAAGTTAGAATGACCATTTATTTTGTACTTTTGTGATTGTTTACATACTTCTCTGCATGAAAAACATCATATCAGGTCTGCTTTTGTAAAATAAAATATTTTTTGGATAATATTTGTACAAAGGGGGATAACTATAAAACCCTCCATTTTTTGAATGTGACAAATCGCCACTTTTTATGTAAACAGAGATATTTCTAAAAAAAGCAGGTAAACGTACCCCAATATTTTCACAGTTTACAAAAGGAAACATGGCCTTTCAGATATTTCTGGTTCAGGTATTTTCATTATTGTAGAAGTTACTGAAATCAAGTCTAGAAAATGTGATGACCCCCCTTAATTTTTCACTAAAACACCCCCTTTTAGGTCTGTTTTTGGCACTTTTATTGGACTAAACTGACTTTTATTCATTCATAAAATAGAGACCATCAATAAGAGTGCAGATTTATCTTTTTATTGATATATAAATGTCCATAGTGCAAGTGATAGCCAGATTTTATTCAGAGCATGGAAATGACATTGCTTTGGTCCAATGACGTCACTTTGAATTACTATGTCCTGCACCCTTTAAAGGCATATAATAAGATTTTGAATGCTTTACCTGGTCTATTACAGTCCATTTTAGTGCTGCAACCAATTGTGAATTTGCTTATACACACAATACCAATGTAATGGTCCATTTGTAGCTTTCTAATATTAATATGTTATGCAAAAACACCATAGCAACCGGTCAAGTATGCAAAGTCATTATGTTTTATGTGACGTCATTTGTGACGTTTCATTGTTTCGGTTTCCTAGAATGAAGTACATGTGATTTCGAAACCAAAAATAGTACATGTAATTGGAACATTTCATTTGGCTCGGTGTAAAATTATTTTTCACATTCATACACTTTTAATAAGTTCATCTAAAAGCTCAATATAAATGTTATTTAGATACAGCTATGTAACCTCTGTTAAAACAATAGCTAAGAAGACTTTGGTATGGCTATATTACATGAAAATCAGAGAGTAAAACTAAAAAATTGCCATAAGAAAAGATAGATTAACCTTAATATTGCAATAAAAGTATTGCAAAAATTATGAAAGTAATGTTAAAGTATAGGAACACCATTGTTAAGTGAAAATAATCAATGTTCTGGTTAAAGAAAATCCACTTAGACAAAATGGGCCAAAAACCTATTGCGGGGTCTTGCATGAGAATCACTATGTTTTCGTCATTTTTAAAGCGAACGACAAAAATGAGGTACCATTTTAATCGCAATGAAATACCGAACCAGAAAAAATAAGTAAATGTTATACATTTAACAATTCTTTTGCCTTAAACGATGCCAGACACAGTTTCGTAGAAAAGACTAGTGGTGGTAGCCCAATATATTGACCAATGAGTGAAGGGAATCCTGTCTATTTTTGTACCGGAAGTTAGAATGACCATTTATTTTGTACTTTTGTGATTGTTTACATACTTCTCTGCATGAAAAACATCATATCAGGTCTGCTTTTGTAAAATAAAATATTTTTTGGATAATATTTGTACAAAGGGGGATAACTATAAAACCCTCCATTTTTTGAATGTGACAAATCGCCACTTTTTATGTAAACAGAGATATTTCTAAAAAAAGCAGGTAAACGTACCCCAATATTTTCACAGTTTACAAAAGGAAACATGGCCTTTCAGATATTTCTGGTTCAGGTATTTTCATTATTGTAGAAGTTACTGAAATCAAGTCTAGAAAATGTGATGACCCCCCTTAATTTTTCACTAAAACACCCCCTTTTAGGTCTGTTTTTGGCACTTTTATTGGACTAAACTGACTTTTATTCATTCATAAAATAGAGACCATCAATAAGAGTGCAGATTTATCTTTTTATTGATATATAAATGTCCATAGTGCAAGTGATAGCCAGATTTTATTCAGAGCATGGAAATGACATTGCTTTGGTCCAATGACGTCACTTTGAATTACTATGTCCTGCACCCTTTAAAGGCATATAATAAGATTTTGAATGCTTTACCTGGTCTATTACAGTCCATTTTAGTGCTGCAACCAATTGTGAATTTGCTTATACACACAATACCAATGTAATGGTCCATTTGTAGCTTTCTAATATTAATATGTTATGCAAAAACACCATAGCAACCGGTCAAGTATGCAAAGTCATTATGTTTTATGTGACGTCATTTGTGACGTTTCATTGTTTCGGTTTCCTAGAATGAAGTACATGTGATTTCGAAACCAAAAATAGTACATGTAATTGGAACATTTCATTTGGCTCGGTGTAAAATTATTTTTCACATTCATACACTTTTAATAAGTTCATCTAAAAGCTCAATATAAATGTTATTTAGATACAGCTATGTAACCTCTGTTAAAACAATAGCTAAGAAGACTTTGGTATGGCTATATTACATGAAAATCAGAGAGTAAAACTAAAAAATTGCCATAAGAAAAGATAGATTAACCTTAATATTGCAATAAAAGTATTGCAAAAATTATGAAAGTAATGTTAAAGTATAGGAACACCATTGTTAAGTGAAAATAATCAATGTTCTGGTTAAAGAAAATCCACTTAGACAAAATGGGCCAAAAACCTATTGCGGGGTCTTGCATGAGAATCACTATGTTTTCGTCATTTTTAAAGCGAACGACAAAAATGAGGTACCATTTTAATCGCAATGAAATACCGAACCAGAAAAAATAAGTAAATGTTATACATTTAACAATTCTTTTGCCTTAAACGATGCCAGACACAGTTTCGTAGAAAAGACTAGTGGTGGTAGCCCAATATATTGACCAATGAGTGAAGGGAATCCTGTCTATTTTTGTACCGGAAGTTAGAATGACCATTTATTTTGTACTTTTGTGATTGTTTACATACTTCTCTGCATGAAAAACATCATATCAGGTCTGCTTTTGTAAAATAAAATATTTTTTGGATAATATTTGTACAAAGGGGGATAACTATAAAACCCTCCATTTTTTGAATGTGACAAATCGCCACTTTTTATGTAAACAGAGATATTTCTAAAAAAAGCAGGTAAACGTACCCCAATATTTTCACAGTTTACAAAAGGAAACATGGCCTTTCAGATATTTCTGGTTCAGGTATTTTCATTATTGTAGAAGTTACTGAAATCAAGTCTAGAAAATGTGATGACCCCCCTTAATTTTTCACTAAAACACCCCCTTTTAGGTCTGTTTTTGGCACTTTTATTGGACTAAACTGACTTTTATTCATTCATAAAATAGAGACCATCAATAAGAGTGCAGATTTATCTTTTTATTGATATATAAATGTCCATAGTGCAAGTGATAGCCAGATTTTATTCAGAGCATGGAAATGACATTGCTTTGGTCCAATGACGTCACTTTGAATTACTATGTCCTGCACCCTTTAAAGGCATATAATAAGATTTTGAATGCTTTACCTGGTCTATTACAGTCCATTTTAGTGCTGCAACCAATTGTGAATTTGCTTATACACACAATACCAATGTAATGGTCCATTTGTAGCTTTCTAATATTAATATGTTATGCAAAAACACCATAGCAACCGGTCAAGTATGCAAAGTCATTATGTTTTATGTGACGTCATTTGTGACGTTTCATTGTTTCGGTTTCCTAGAATGAAGTACATGTGATTTCGGAAACCAAAAATAGTACATGTAATTGGAACATTTCATTTGGCTCGGTGTAAAATTATTTTTCACATTCATACACTTTTAATAAGTTCATCTAAAAGCTCAATATAAATGTTATTTAGATACAGCTATGTAACCTCTGTTAAAACAATAGCTAAGAAGACTTTGGTATGGCTATATTACATGAAAATCAGAGAGTAAAACTAAAAAATTGCCATAAGAAAAGATAGATTAACCTTAATATTGCAATAAAAGTATTGCAAAAATTATGAAAGTAATGTTAAAGTATAGGAACACCATTGTTAAGTGAAAATAATCAATGTTCTGGTTAAAGAAAATCCACTTAGACAAAATGGGCCAAAAACCTATTGCGGGGTCTTGCATGAGAATCACTATGTTTTCGTCATTTTTAAAGCGAACGACAAAAATGAGGTACCATTTTAATCGCAATGAAATACCGAACCAGAAAAAATAAGTAAATGTTATACATTTAACAATTCTTTTGCCTTAAACGATGCCAGACACAGTTTCGTAGAAAAGACTAGTGGTGGTAGCCCAATATATTGACCAATGAGTGAAGGGAATCCTGTCTATTTTTGTACCGGAAGTTAGAATGACCATTTATTTTGTACTTTTGTGATTGTTTACATACTTCTCTGCATGAAAAACATCATATCAGGTCTGCTTTTGTAAAATAAAATATTTTTTGGATAATATTTGTACAAAGGGGGATAACTATAAAACCCTCCATTTTTTGAATGTGACAAATCGCCACTTTTTATGTAAACAGAGATATTTCTAAAAAAAGCAGGTAAACGTACCCCAATATTTTCACAGTTTACAAAAGGAAACATGGCCTTTCAGATATTTCTGGTTCAGGTATTTTCATTATTGTAGAAGTTACTGAAATCAAGTCTAGAAAATGTGATGACCCCCCTTAATTTTTCACTAAAACACCCCCTTTTAGGTCTGTTTTTGGCACTTTTATTGGACTAAACTGACTTTTATTCATTCATAAAATAGAGACCATCAATAAGAGTGCAGATTTATCTTTTTATTGATATATAAATGTCCATAGTGCAAGTGATAGCCAGATTTTATTCAGAGCATGGAAATGACATTGCTTTGGTCCAATGACGTCACTTTGAATTACTATGTCCTGCACCCTTTAAAGGCATATAATAAGATTTTGAATGCTTTACCTGGTCTATTACAGTCCATTTTAGTGCTGCAACCAATTGTGAATTTGCTTATACACACAATACCAATGTAATGGTCCATTTGTAGCTTTCTAATATTAATATGTTATGCAAAAACACCATAGCAACCGGTCAAGTATGCAAAGTCATTATGTTTTATGTGACGTCATTTGTGACGTTTCATGTTTCGGTTTCCTAGAATGAAGTACATGTGATTTCGAAACCAAAAATAGTACATGTAATTGGAACATTTCATTTGGCTCGGTGTAAAATTATTTTTCACATTCATACACTTTTAATAAGTTCATCTAAAAGCTCAATATAAATGTTATTTAGATACAGCTATGTAACCTCTGTTAAAACAATAGCTAAGAAGACTTTGGTATGGCTATATTACATGAAAATCAGAGAGTAAAACTAAAAAATTGCCATAAGAAAAGATAGATTAACCTTAATATTGCAATAAAAGTATTGCAAAAATTATGAAAGTAATGTTAAAGTATAGGAACACCATTGTTAAGTGAAAATAATCAATGTTCTGGTTAAAGAAAATCCACTTAGACAAAATGGGCCAAAAACCTATTGCGGGGTCTTGCATGAGAATCACTATGTTTTCGTCATTTTTAAAGCGAACGACAAAAATGAGGTACCATTTTAATCGCAATGAAATACCGAACCAGAAAAAATAAGTAAATGTTATACATTTAACAATTCTTTTGCCTTAAACGATGCCAGACACAGTTTCGTAGAAAAGACTAGTGGTGGTAGCCCAATATATTGACCAATGAGTGAAGGGAATCCTGTCTATTTTTGTACCGGAAGTTAGAATGACCATTTATTTTGTACTTTTGTGATTGTTTACATACTTCTCTGCATGAAAAACATCATATCAGGTCTGCTTTTGTAAAATAAAATATTTTTTGGATAATATTTGTACAAAGGGGGATAACTATAAAACCCTCCATTTTTTGAATGTGACAAATCGCCACTTTTTATGTAAACAGAGATATTTCTAAAAAAGCAGGTAAACGTACCCCAATATTTTCACAGTTTACAAAAGGAAACATGGCCTTTCAGATATTTCTGGTTCAGGTATTTTCATTATTGTAGAAGTTACTGAAATCAAGTCTAGAAATGTGATGACCCCCCTTAATTTTTCACTAAAAACACCCCCTTTTAGGTCTGTTTTTGGCACTTTTATTGGACTAAACTGACTTTTATTCATTCATAAAATAGAGACCATCAATAAGAGTGCAGATTTATCTTTTTATTGATATATAAATGTCCATAGTGCAAGTGATAGCCAGATTTTATTCAGAGCATGGAAATGACATTGCTTTGGTCCAATGACGTCACTTTGAATTACTATGTCCTGCACCCTTTAAAGGCATATAATAAGATTTTGAATGCTTTACCTGGTCTATTACAGTCCATTTTAGTGCTGCAACCAATTGTGAATTTGCTTATACACACAATACCAATGTAATGGTCCATTTGTAGCTTTCTAATATTAATATGTTATGCAAAAACACCATAGCAACCGGTCAAGTATGCAAAGTCATTATGTTTTATGTGACGTCATTTGTGACGTTTCATTGTTTCGGTTTCCTAGAATGAAGTACATGTGATTTCGAAACCAAAAATAGTACATGTAATTGGAACATTTCATTTGGCTCGGTGTAAAATTATTTTTCACATTCATACACTTTTAATAAGTTCATCTAAAAGCTCAATATAAATGTTATTTAGATACAGCTATGTAACCTCTGTTAAAACAATAGCTAAGAAGACTTTGGTATGGCTATATTACATGAAAATCAGAGAGTAAAACTAAAAAATTGCCATAAGAAAAGATAGATTAACCTTAATATTGCAATAAAAGTATTGCAAAAATTATGAAAGTAATGTTAAAGTATAGGAACACCATTGTTAAGTGAAAATAATCAATGTTCTGGTTAAAGAAAATCCACTTAGACAAAATGGGCCAAAAACCTATTGCGGGGTCTTGCATGAGAATCACTATGTTTTCGTCATTTTTAAAGCGAACGACAAAAATGAGGTACCATTTTAATCGCAATGAAATACCGAACCAGAAAAAATAAGTAAATGTTATACATTTAACAATTCTTTTGCCTTAAACGATGCCAGACACAGTTTCGTAGAAAAGACTAGTGGTGGTAGCCCAATATATTGACCAATGAGTGAAGGGAATCCTGTCTATTTTTGTACCGGAAGTTAGAATGACCATTTATTTTGTACTTTTGTGATTGTTTACATACTTCTCTGCATGAAAAACATCATATCAGGTCTGCTTTTGTAAAATAAAATATTTTTTGGATAATATTTGTACAAAGGGGGATAACTATAAAACCCTCCATTTTTTGAATGTGACAAATCGCCACTTTTTATGTAAACAGAGATATTTCTAAAAAAAGCAGGTAAACGTACCCCAATATTTTCACAGTTTACAAAAGGAAACATGGCCTTTCAGATATTTCTGGTTCAGGTATTTTCATTATTGTAGAAGTTACTGAAATCAAGTCTAGAAAATGTGATGACCCCCCTTAATTTTTCACTAAAACACCCCCTTTTAGGTCTGTTTTTGGCACTTTTATTGGACTAAACTGACTTTTATTCATTCATAAAATAGAGACCATCAATAAGAGTGCAGATTTATCTTTTTATTGATATATAAATGTCCATAGTGCAAGTGATAGCCAGATTTTATTCAGAGCATGGAAATGACATTGCTTTGGTCCAATGACGTCACTTTGAATTACTATGTCCTGCACCCTTTAAAGGCATATAATAAGATTTTGAATGCTTTACCTGGTCTATTACAGTCCATTTTAGTGCTGCAACCAATTGTGAATTTGCTTATACACACAATACCAATGTAATGGTCCATTTGTAGCTTTCTAATATTAATATGTTATGCAAAAACACCATAGCAACCGGTCAAGTATGCAAAGTCATTATGTTTTATGTGACGTCATTTGTGACGTTTCATTGTTTCGGTTTCCTAGAATGAAGTACATGTGATTTCGAAACCAAAAATAGTACATGTAATTGGAACATTTCATTTGGCTCGGTGTAAAATTATTTTTCACATTCATACACTTTTAATAAGTTCATCTAAAAGCTCAATATAAATGTTATTTAGATACAGCTATGTAACCTCTGTTAAAACAATAGCTAAGAAGACTTTGGTATGGCTATATTACATGAAAATCAGAGAGTAAAACTAAAAAATTGCCATAAGAAAAGATAGATTAACCTTAATATTGCAATAAAAGTATTGCAAAAATTATGAAAGTAATGTTAAAGTATAGGAACACCATTGTTAAGTGAAAATAATCAATGTTCTGGTTAAAGAAAATCCACTTAGACAAAATGGGCCAAAAACCTATTGCGGGGTCTTGCATGAGAATCACTATGTTTTCGTCATTTTTAAAGCGAACGACAAAAATGAGGTACCATTTTAATCGCAATGAAATACCGAACCAGAAAAAATAAGTAAATGTTATACATTTAACAATTCTTTTGCCTTAAACGATGCCAGACACAGTTTCGTAGAAAAGACTAGTGGTGGTAGCCCAATATATTGACCAATGAGTGAAGGGAATCCTGTCTATTTTTGTACCGGAAGTTAGAATGACCATTTATTTTGTACTTTTGTGATTGTTTACATACTTCTCTGCATGAAAAACATCATATCAGGTCTGCTTTTGTAAAATAAAATATTTTTTGGATAATATTTGTACAAAGGGGGATAACTATAAAACCCTCCATTTTTTGAATGTGACAAATCGCCACTTTTTATGTAAACAGAGATATTTCTAAAAAAAGCAGGTAAACGTACCCCAATATTTTCACAGTTTACAAAAGGAAACATGGCCTTTCAGATATTTCTGGTTCAGGTATTTTCATTATTGTAGAAGTTACTGAAATCAAGTCTAGAAAATGTGATGACCCCCCTTAATTTTTCACTAAAACACCCCCTTTTAGGTCTGTTTTTGGCACTTTTATTGGACTAAACTGACTTTTATTCATTCATAAAATAGAGACCATCAATAAGAGTGCAGATTTATCTTTTTATTGATATATAAATGTCCATAGTGCAAGTGATAGCCAGATTTTATTCAGAGCATGGAAATGACATTGCTTTGGTCCAATGACGTCACTTTGAATTACTATGTCCTGCACCCTTTAAAGGCATATAATAAGATTTTGAATGCTTTACCTGGTCTATTACAGTCCATTTTAGTGCTGCAACCAATTGTGAATTTGCTTATACACACAATACCAATGTAATGGTCCATTTGTAGCTTTCTAATATTAATATGTTATGCAAAAACACCATAGCAACCGGTCAAGTATGCAAAGTCATTATGTTTTATGTGACGTCATTTGTGACGTTTCATTGTTTCGGTTTCCTAGAATGAAGTACATGTGATTTCGAAACCAAAAATAGTACATGTAATTGGAACATTTCATTTGGCTCGGTGTAAAATTATTTTTCACATTCATACACTTTTAATAAGTTCATCTAAAAGCTCAATATAAATGTTATTTAGATACAGCTATGTAACCTCTGTTAAAACAATAGCTAAGAAGACTTTGGTATGGCTATATTACATGAAAATCAGAGAGTAAAACTAAAAAATTGCCATAAGAAAAGATAGATTAACCTTAATATTGCAATAAAAGTATTGCAAAAATTATGAAAGTAATGTTAAAGTATAGGAACACCATTGTTAAGTGAAAATAATCAATGTTCTGGTTAAAGAAAATCCACTTAGACAAAATGGGCCAAAAACCTATTGCGGGGTCTTGCATGAGAATCACTATGTTTTCGTCATTTTTAAAGCGAACGACAAAAATGAGGTACCATTTTAATCGCAATGAAATACCGAACCAGAAAAAATAAGTAAATGTTATACATTTAACAATTCTTTTGCCTTAAACGATGCCAGACACAGTTTCGTAGAAAAGACTAGTGGTGGTAGCCCAATATATTGACCAATGAGTGAAGGGAATCCTGTCTATTTTTGTACCGGAAGTTAGAATGACCATTTATTTTGTACTTTTGTGATTGTTTACATACTTCTCTGCATGAAAAACATCATATCAGGTCTGCTTTTGTAAAATAAAATATTTTTTGGATAATATTTGTACAAAGGGGGATAACTATAAAACCCTCCATTTTTTGAATGTGACAAATCGCCACTTTTTATGTAAACAGAGATATTTCTAAAAAAAGCAGGTAAACGTACCCCAATATTTTCACAGTTTACAAAAGGAAACATGGCCTTTCAGATATTTCTGGTTCAGGTATTTTCATTATTGTAGAAGTTACTGAAATCAAGTCTAGAAAATGTGATGACCCCCCTTAATTTTTCACTAAAACACCCCCTTTTAGGTCTGTTTTTGGCACTTTTATTGGACTAAACTGACTTTTATTCATTCATAAATAGAGACCATCAATAAGAGTGCAGATTTATCTTTTTATTGATATATAAATGTCCATAGTGCAAGTGATAGCCAGATTTTATTCAGAGCATGGAAATGACATTGCTTTGGTCCAATGACGTCACTTTGAATTACTATGTCCTGCACCCTTTAAAGGCATATAATAAGATTTTGAATGCTTTACCTGGTCTATTACAGTCCATTTTAGTGCTGCAACCAATTGTGAATTTGCTTATACACACAATACCAATGTAATGGTCCATTTGTAGCTTTCTAATATTAATATGTTATGCAAAAACACCATAGCAACCGGTCAAGTATGCAAAGTCATTATGTTTTATGTGACGTCATTTGTGACGTTTCATTGTTTCGGTTTCCTAGAATGAAGTACATGTGATTTCGAAACCAAAAATAGTACATGTAATTGGAACATTTCATTTGGCTCGGTGTAAAATTATTTTTCACATTCATACACTTTTAATAAGTTCATCTAAAAGCTCAATATAAATGTTATTTAGATACAGCTATGTAACCTCTGTTAAAACAATAGCTAAGAAGGACTTTGGTATGGCTATATTACATGAAAATCAGAGAGTAAAACTAAAAAATTGCCATAAGAAAAGATAGATTAACCTTAATATTGCAATAAAAGTATTGCAAAAATTATGAAAGTAATGTTAAAGTATAGGAACACCATTGTTAAGTGAAAATAATCAATGTTCTGGTTAAAGAAAATCCACTTAGACAAAATGGGCCAAAAACCTATTGCGGGGTCTTGCATGAGAATCACTATGTTTTCGTCATTTTTAAAGCGAACGACAAAAATGAGGTACCATTTTAATCGCAATGAAATACCGAACCAGAAAAAATAAGTAAATGTTATACATTTAACAATTCTTTTGCCTTAAACGATGCCAGACACAGTTTCGTAGAAAAGACTAGTGGTGGTAGCCCAATATATTGACCAATGAGTGAAGGGAATCCTGTCTATTTTTGTACCGGAAGTTAGAATGACCATTTATTTTGTACTTTTGTGATTGTTTA
>CAXARO010000217.1:0-63619 GCA_963971305.1 Arcuatula senhousia | reverse complement strand
CAATTTAATCTAATGCCAGCTGATTTTGTAATGTCTTAATTAATAACACAGCTGGCTGCTTTTTTCTCAACAAATATTTATCTTATATGAAACACCTGTGGTTTTCGGTCTGACATTTAATTAATACATTTAATAAATACAAATTAAACGTGTTGTTGAGATGAGATGCAAAGCAGGCTTTCCACAGATGGGTGTTAGTTTCCCACATTTGGTTAGGGTTGAAAATATAGAAAATTTTACAAAACCTCTTGCTATGGTTACCTAATATTATATCATATATTTTCATTTAAAAAATGTGGTATTTGGCACTTCCCCAAAATTTTGATACATAATTTAGTGTTGCTAGCTTTATATGTTAACAACATGGTGGATGCAAAGGGAAACTAGGATGTTGTATTTTTAGGTAATTTTCTATGCATTTAAATAAAAACTTTTTATGGCCACTAAGATAGCGCAAAATCAAAACGGCGATGACCAAGGTTGAGGCTATTTTTCTCAAAATTAAACATCTGCTCTACAGGAAACTGAAATAAAATATCAACATATTTGGGAAGAACAGTGTTCAAATTTCCTGCAAAAAAAGTGTGTTTACACTGTTTTTTTAGGTTTTTGAAGCAAATTATTGCTGATTCCATGTCAACAGTGTAATGCAAAATCCCTTGTTTTAACATCATGACCCTTTTTCTTAAAGTATGTTTATTTATGAACCACTTGATGTATACATGTAGCTACACCAGAAAAACAGTTGAATCCCTACAGATATTTAAGTAAAGGGGGTCCTGCCCCTTAGAAAAAACAGGGCTATCTGCGGAGCGCTGGCAAAGACTATTTATAATATCAAAGGGGCTTCTATGAAGCGTCTTTACCCATTTTGTTTTGCTTAAAATACTATATGTATTATTTACCGTATTCTACATGTATAGACCCATAATATATTGTACTTATTGTACTAATATATTTTTATATCATATATTTAAGTATAAATATAGTCTTTTTTAATATGCATTATAGGACAAAACACATAACCTATATCGCATACCCTATATCGCACCCCCTATATCGCACCTCTTACCCTATATCGCACCCCCTATATCGCACCCCTTACCCTATATCGCATACCCTATATCGCACCCCTACAAAATATCAATATTTTATTCTATATGATATAATGAACATTACATGGCAAAATCTGCATCACATGCTGTATTAACCCTCGACCTATATCATACCTCGGGCCGTTGGCCCTCAGTATGATATAGGTGTCTCGGGTAAATACAGCATATGATACAGATTTTGCCATGTATTATTCAATATAAATGACACAGTTGCTTACTGAGCAATCAGTATACAAACATATGGTTCAGAAAATCGTTAATATTAATCATTGCCTTGCTTTGTTTTGTATATGCTACCAAATGAACGCGAATTCGTATTTTCATGTAGTGACTGTTGATAACAAAAATGATGAAGGAATATTCTATTAAAGTTTTTCTTATGTTAGTTGGTTCTATTCTTATTTTGTTTTGTTTATCAAACAATAACAGATTTGGACTAAATGCACAAACCAAGTACAAGTTCTATAAAAGATGGAACTGGTCTTTTCGCAAAGACATGAACAGGACTAAAACATTTGTATTTCTAGGTGACTCGACCATGTTTCGAACATTCAATGCAGTTTTACATAGTGGATTTTTTCATAATTGTGTGTTACAAGCAAAAACAGGCCAATGTGGTGTAGATGTTTATTTGGGAGTAAAACGCCGACAACAGTGGATCCGGCCATCTGATTTTGAAGGCCCTGTAGGAACTGGCCTTGATTCCCCATACTGTACAGATTGCAGTAGCTGCCTAACTAAAAACTACTCATGTGATGATAAAAGGGTAGAATTCCTACCCGCCCCTTTTTCTCGTGATGTTACATTGCAGACGGAAACATATAGGACAACCCAAGAAACGATAGTGGCATATATGTCACTTCACCCAAAACACTTGTGTATAGTAAATACTGGACTTCATGATATGAACATTCCTTATATAAATGAAAGCGTTTATATCAGACATGTTCATCAATATCTGACACTTCTGAAAACAGTTTGTCGAGATATAACTTGGATTTCAACAACTGCTGTGAAAAAGGATCGTTTTAAAACCAGCAATATGAAAATTCGTAGGTGGAACATTCTTGTGGAAGAAATGATAGGAAGATATTTTAGAGACATGCGATTTGTTGACATATTCCAAATGTCAAATTCCTCTGAATTACACGTCGACAATGCGCATTTAAATCATTTCTTTTATAGGACTGTTTCTAGCAAATTAATTTAACCATGGGAAACCTGACGTAGTGTGTATAAACGTTCAATCACTCAAAATAATACGTTACTCAGTAGTTGCTAGTTACATGTACTTATTTCAAGTAGTGATTTTAGTTATGAACTATACTTATGCATTACTATGGTTACTTACTTTTAGTAATAAAATTCATACATAATTTACTTATTTACACAATGCTACTTACAAATGTATTTTAAGTAAGATTTTTATTTCAGTAACCGTTTAAAGAACGAAAATACTTGTTGTATTTCGTTACTTAAAGCTACAACATGAATTACTTTCAGTACTTGGTTGCAGTATTGATCATGTCTTAAAGCAAATTAAATAAACTTAAATTGACCTTGTCTATATATCTATATTAATGTTGAAAGGGAGCTTGTATAATAGAAGAATACATTTACATATTATGTCCTGCAAGTCCATATGAGGAAATACCTATTTATAAGCAAAATAATGAGAAATTAGAAAATAAAAACATCATATATTTTATCATGTTTATTAAAAGAATGCTATTCGATATAAATTAGTCAAAATTATTACCAATTTCTATGCAGAGACATCAACAAAAAAGAATCATAAGAGCATTACAGCGGCAACAGAGAGCTAGTGAAAGGCAAAACTTTTACTCTGCCTTAAACGACTCAAAAAATTCACCAGGATTCTTCCAATTGGTCAGGCGGTCAATATCGGACAAGAAAGGTTCTAGCCAAGTCAAGGACAAAGAGAGACAAAGCAACGGCTTTGCAAAATACTATGAAGGTTTAGCCATGCCAACTTTAGAAAACTAATTCGATAGTTTATACGAAGCCCGCTTCAAACACGATTTGGAAATTATCAGAAATTATGCCAAATTTTCTCAATCTACAGCCCAATCTCTATCAATCAGCGAATTTGAGGAGGCAGTCAATAGCCTGAATAACAAAAAATCTGCGGATGAATTAGGAATAACAGCCGAACACCTAAAACTGGCAGGAACATCATTAGTACCAGCCCTAATTTCACTATTCAGCGCTTTCATTGAACAAAACTTCATTCCTGATGAATTCAAATCCGGAGTTATCTATCCAGTTCACAAGAAAGGGAAAGATCCAACATGTTTTGAAAGTTATAGAGGCATAACTGTCACTCCAATACTCAGCAAATTACTAGAAACAATTATTCAACAGCAGATCAAAAGAAATTTTCCTGAAAACCAATCTCAGCTACAATTTGGCTTAACAGAAAATCTCTCTCCTGCCATGGCAGCATTATTTATTTCGGAATGCATAAATGAAAGCTTAGATACTGGGAAACATTGCACTACTGGACTCTCAAAGAGCGTTTGACGTGGTTAGTCATGACTCTCTGAAACGCAAATCGTTCCTAAACGACATCAATTTCAAACTATGGAATGTCATTGACTGCTAGTACCAAGACCTCACTGCCCGGGTCAAATGGGGAGACTGCATGAGTCGCAAAATTAATATTCATCAAGGGGTTAGACAAGGGGGAATTCTGTCAACTGGTTTTTATAAATCTTACATCAATGATTTGTTATGCAACCTGGAAAATCTTCAGCTTGGTAGTTACATTGGATCTTCATAATATGTAGGATGTCCCACGGTAGCAGACGATGTTGCACTTTTGTCCACCTCTCAAGAAGAACTACAAGTAATGCTCGACACAGCGTACAACTACTCTACGAGAGAGAGATACATGATACACTCGATAAAAAGTATGATTGTAAAACAATGTAAAACCAAATCATCGAATAGAGAACAATGCTGGCACATTGGAAATCAAGAAATATCCATCAACGAGAAAGGGGTCCATCTAGGCATTACCCAATGTGGAAAAAACGAAGTTAATATCAATATTAGTGACAGAATATCCACAGCACGAAAAACCTTGTACAAATTGCATGGAACGGATATGCATGGTACTAATTGCCTATCACCTACACAATGTATAGCAATGTTCAACACATATGTCTTACCGAGGTTATTATATGGTCTAGAAACAAAACAAACCTGAAGTTGCTAGAAGTAATCCACATGAACTTTCTGAAGAGAATCCAGGCTCTACCAACTACTACAGCCACATGTATTGTCTATCTTTTCCTAGGGTGTCGACCTATAGCAGCCGAAATCCACCTCAGAATCTATCTCTATGAGGAAGCATAATCAGAAGTCAAAATCAACGACTGAAGGATATTTTGATACGACAACCTTCAATTGAAGATGAAACATCAAAAAGCTGGTTTATTAGAATAACAGAGGTACTAGACCAATACAAACTACCAAACATTCAATTACTACTACATGTACAACTAAAAATGTCTAAACAGAAATGGAAAAATCTGATCAAAGAAAAGGTGGATACAGTCTTGACAAATATACAATTAGAGGAATGTACAGCTAAATCCTCACTGAAGCTATGCAATCATGAAGCTCTAAAAATAGGTAAACCACATCCAGTATGGAACAATGTAAGACATAATGTAAAAGATGTCTGTCGAGCCTCCGTAAAGTGCCGAATGATGACTGGGACATACATATTGCAATCTACCCAAGCAAAATTCAACAAAGCTGAAGTCAATCCATTATTTCCTATGTGCCGCATTGAAGACATTGAAGACAAGGATATGTCACACTTCCTCTGTAGATGCAATGCTCTTCATCTATATCGAGTCCAACAACTCAGGACAGGACATTATATCTGCTGACCATCCTGACACATGGGCAACTATAATCCAGGACACAGAACTTTTAACCAGTTTAATTCTATCAAATAGCAAATTATTTGAAATAGGTCTGCTTCCCAATGATGATGCCAAAATGCAAGAGGAAATTGAGGCAACAACCCGAAACTTATGTTACAATCTACACTGTGGGAGATCGCACATTCTAAATAAGAGTCAGTGATGGCTTAACTTCACTTGACTAACATACAAATACTTGATCTATTTACTTTACTTAATTTATAGTCTGGAACTTTGTTGTCATTTGTATTAAGAGTCAGTGAGGGCTATCTTCGATTGACTATAGGTGTAACCATTATTGTATGATGTAGATATATAATATATAACAATTACTGCAAAGACAGTGTTTGCTGCTGTACATACCCCAAAAGTCTTAAGTTATTTGTGATTTTACATTTTAGTGTAACATTTTATATTGTATGCCGATTTGACTTAATTTTACCACGTATATGTGGGTGCTCCAATCAAGTGGAGGATTATCCTTACAGAGAAGAGAAGAATGGTATACAAGTAATAAACGCCTATAAGAAAATAAAAGTAGTGGTTGAATTACTAAATCAAAACTGCTGTTTTACTTCAAGTAATTATTATATTTTACAAATAGTAATACTTAAAGTACAAATTTTACTTAAAGTAACAAGTAATATCAACTACTTACACGTTATTAAGTATTACTTAACCGTCTGACAACTTTCCCTGCTTATGGAAATACTTAAAATAAGTAACATTTGTATAGTTTAAGTAGATTTTTTATTGAGTGATAGACTTTTTCGGAAACTATCATAGTCGTAGTCATACTCTTATTTATACTCATATTAGGGTTTTATTATCCATGTGCTTGACAGAAAAAATACCTAAAGAAAGCAGTAATGGACAGAAATATTCATTAGACATATTATATATACATTTTAAGAATAAAACAATGATTTTCGTCTACACACAAGTGCTCCGCAAATTTCCACGTTTTTTCTTAGCTTAGGCTATAGAGTTCCCATAACCCGCTTTCTTTTTGAAATTAACATTTATGACATCATAAGTTAAAACATGTAGATTTTTAGAACTTTCAAAATCCTTGCTTTACAAAATCGAATGTGTACTCTAAACCTGCTTCCATAAGTGGGTCCGGGTACCGATCCCCAAAATTTATAGACAAAAATATTTTATTGATCATATAAATATGAAATCATTGAAGCGTGATGAGGCTGTCCCACTGATTGGTTAGTAAAGGGTCACTAACGAAGCAAAATAGTACGATCGGATCACCAGCTTAGGTCTCTTAATTCCATCTTATTTTTAAGACCAACGGACCTACTTATATCACGCCCCGTCAACGAAAGGGGGTCTAATGGTGGCGGGTCCAAAATTTGGAAAAAAGGGGATGGCAATTACTGGCTCAGGGACCACTTTGGAAATGCTGGAGTCCGCGTTGTTGGTTGATGTTCAGTTGTTTTGTGTTTCCATGTTTTGCATGTTGTCTGTTTTTGTCCCGTTCTTGTTGGTGTTTACTGGTTTTGTCTCTGTCCTTTCGGACTTTTGATATTCGGATACCCCATTGGTACCTCTGCTTCCTTCAATGACTTCTTATATCTCCAAACAAATTATTCCGTAAAGACGGAGGCCAATCTGGATCTGCCACAAGGAACAGTAGCAAAACTCGACGCAACACTGGGAATGGGAAAACAAAAGGTTACCCAAATTATTTAGAGTTACTCCTCTTTTAACAGAAACACAGTTTGCACTTAGAAAATGTGGAGGGGGTGAGGAATTAAAAAGAAAGATCTTACAACTAATTTATTTGCATAATGTTGTTTTTTTTTAAGTTTGTTTTACATAAATTAATATTTATTATGGCTTGCCAAACGAAAAAAAAAATAAAACACTTAGCATTCAAGTGCACCATTGCCACGTATACATATTCGTGAATGTATATAAACAGGCTTGAATATTGTAAGTTGACTTTTTGCAAAACTGCTAATTTGGTTGCATGAAATCCGCAACAGAATCGAACTTAGGTAAGTAGTTTTTCCATATGAATGTTTTTTTATTATATCTATAGGTCTTGTGATGCACATTATATGCAACAAGCTATTTTAAATTATACTATCCAGATGAATTTAATTTGGAATAAAACTTACTTTCATTCTAAGCGTATATAGTTTTACTTACATTCAACTCTCTACTCAACGTTTTTATTCAGTTGGTGCATGTACAAATAAACGATACATGTACATATGAATATTGTTTCAAAACGCACAAGTGACGAAAATTAAATGCATTTTTAGTATACATGTATCTGTAATCCTCTACACATTACTTGTTAAAAAAACCCAACAATAAACAATATGAATATACAAAACAACGATTTTCCATGGCCTAATATTATTTTTAAAAACAATCGTCAATAAGAAAGTTCCCCATGTTCCAATATCAGATCCAGAGGTTGAACTTCTTCTGAAGGGATATCAATTGTACCCTTAAGCTTGCGCCTGGGATAAAATACTTGCGTTTATCACAGAGCATTGTGAAAGATTGCCTGAAGACGCATTGACATATTATAAAGTGGCCACCAAAAAGCACTTCAAGTCGAGATTGTCTGTTAAACTGGAGAAGCTAGAGCAGACACCACTATCCAAAATTACAAATGCTGTTATCAGGTAATTTTTGCTTTTAGTTTTTGTTTAAACCTAAGTATAACTGACAGAGATGTGTGTACAAAATTTTAAACTTATGCTAGGTAATTGTTTTAACTGCATGTTTTGTGTATACAGCATGCCGTCACATTTTGATTTTGATTTGATTCTGAGGTTTCTACATCAAGGATTTGCTCGTTTAGAGCTTTCTTTGACTTTCAAGTCATTTTTGATTTTGGCGAAATCCAACGTCAAATATGTATTGAGTTTTGTGCTCTTCTATTTCAGAGAGGAGCATGTAAAAGTGCTTTCACTGGAAAACAAGTTAAGAATGCCAAAACAACCGGAAGTTAGGTTATCATCTGCAACTACTGACGACAAAACTACTTCAGAAGCTGAGACATTGTCGCCCGTGAATACCGTCACCCTAGATAAAAGACCAAAAGCAGCTGAACTAGAAAACATTCCGCTATATAACGAACATGATAAAACAAGAGAAGAGGCCGTCAATCAATTATCGGACGAGGAAGAAAAAAAAACGATGCAATCCTCTTCACCAAAGAAAAGGGGTTCGAAAGTGGCACCGATGTTGGTCCAAAAAATAAAAAGTCAAAATCCGCCTCCCTTATTGGCATGATTAGACAGAACCATTTAGAATACAGAAAACTCATAACCAAAAAGATGCAAAAAATACTGAAAGCGATTGGAATCAGCTCCTCAGACTCCGATGATGAATAGTTTTTTTTCTTGTTTCAAAAGTCAAAAGGTCAAAAGTAAAGGCAATACGAAAGTCACTGAGATTTGGGGGATTTATAAATGCTTAATATTTTACAACGTGTTAAACCATTCCACAGTAAAATAATAGAGCACCAATACAGAAATAACAACACATATTTCGATCTCTCAGATGAGTGCAGATGTTGGTTTGTCATAGGGTGTTGTTTTGTCTTCCTTTACCGGATTTGACACGCTGAATGGACTATTGGCAACGCGACGGGTGTGCTATAGCAAGCAGGAACTGCTTACTCTTCCGGAAACCCGAGTTCACTCTTGATTCGACTGGAGTTCGCTTTGTTGATTGATATTCAGTTATTTTGTGTTTCCATGTTTTACATGTTGTCTGTTTTTGTCCCGTTCTTATTGGTGTTTACTGGTTTTGTCTCTGCCCTTCGGACTTTTGATATTTGGATACCCCATTGGTACCTCTGCTTCTTTCATACATTGAATTTTTTTTCACAAAAACGCCATTTTAAAAATTCAGCCATTTTTTATTTTGAAAATATTATATGAATAGGAGGTTTTGTCAAATCTTTTATTTTCTAAAATTAGATGTACCAAAATAAGATTATCTCAATGCAACCATCCTAGCCGTCAAATTTAAAATTCAAAAACTACTGAACATAATTTAAAGAAACTTCGTTTGTAACAAGTACACCATATGACCTTGTGAATATGACCATTTTTTTTCTTTGCTTTAATTATGAGTTGCATTTTTCTCTTTTCGAGTTATATGGCCCTTTGGAGTGATAAATTTGCAGAAAATGCTTATTACATTATGTGAACGTAACTTTTCTTAAACTACTGAACACAATTTAACGAAACTTTGTGTGCAAGTAGTATGCGGGACTTTTTATTGGAATAACATTGAAACAGTGTTTGACCTATTAAGCATTGAAATATTAATCAAATCTTGCTGAAATTTCTACATGTAATTATTTAGACATGATATTAGAAATAATTAAAAAACTTGGGAGCTCAATGGGTAAATCTATTCCCATGCTTTTTAATTGATAATGGCAAAGGATATCGAAAAAATATTCAAAATATTCAAAACCACAGGATCGTATCTCCTTCAAGTAATTGTAACATAATTACATGTATATTTATCTTTTGTAGCCTTTTAGCATTCTGCATATTTTTATTTACAGGTCCTGCATCAGGAACACCGATGCCATTATATCGAATGGCTAGTGGAACTTCATTTCTTTTGTTAGGATTAAAGCCAACCAGAACCATATACTTTTGCTTTATTTCTTTTCATAAAAGCATCTGGTTTTGCTATGCCTTCTATTGAACATCCAGTTATGTTGTTCAATATTTTATGGACCTTTATCTAACCTTTCTATGTTTTATTTTTGGTTTTATTATTCAATGCTCATCATAGCATGGATATGTTTGTATTTTTAAAATATTTTGAGAAAAGCGTCTTTAAGTCTTAAGTACATGTGGAGAAACGCGCACCAGGCGTAGCAGAATTTTTTGCCTGGGACTTTGTTGTAATTTGTATATCTAAAATCCATGATTGTACCGCTGGTGGTGGAATTTCAGTTCTTCAAAGCACTTTTGTGTTGAAGAAAACATCAAAGCTATTCAATTATCCATTTTTAATTTCAAAAACCCTAAGGAACTGCTTACCCCATATATAGGTTGATCGTAGTCATTTTTTGGTTTACCTGTGCGATAGTTATAGTTTTATTATCCATTACCTGGTTACAATGTTTGGCGTTTTGATTATTTTGGGTAGATTGCCTCTGGTGAGTCTTGTGTAGAGGAAACGCAGGTCAGATGTAGCCGAATGTATTGTCTAGAACTTTGTTGAAATTTGTATTGCAACAAATTTTAGCTTGAAGAACATGAACAAACTGCTTTATTTCTCCGTGAACGAATTTGACTTTATTATTTAGAACAACATAGTCCATTGTCATTGTCAAAGGGTTGATCGGCACACGTGCAATAACTCGGATCGTTCGAGTTTGTTACTGGACACAACTGTGGTGTAGTACAGCCTTTTTCTTAAAACAGAAATATAGCATTTTAGACATACTACCTCTGTGCAATTTTAAAAACATATTGAAATTAACATTATATGAAGAATTTCTTGTAAAACCTCTGAGGAAACTGTTAAATTTTCGAAAACTTACCTAAATGTATGTTTTAGAGAAAAATGCAGTGTAAAAAAATGACAAACTAATTATAAAATGTAAACGCTGTTGTCTGCTGTGACGCTACCCGGATCAGATATTTTGTACTTGACCATATCTAATCAATCAGAGAATACCTTGATCGTGTTATCGTAACATTGCTTTCTGTCATAAAATTATATCGATTATTTACATTTAATAATAACACATCGAAAATAATACTTCATGTTAATTTTTGCCAAATTACAGAAACTCACCTTATCGGGGTTGACTATATTTCATTCAATGTGTTGCCAAATTTGATTATGTAGAGCATTACTGACATGGGGTAAGTAAAGAGCACATGAATAACGGTTAAACAAAAGTAAAAATTTGTGCTGGACAACACTCATTCAAAGCGAAGAATCAATAATGATTTTTTTTTTAAATAAAGCTGCAAAATATTGACTTTTTTGCCGATGAAGGTAAGTTTTAGATGGCCAATTTTTTTCATATATGTGCATTTACTTCAGTAAAAAACCATGGCGAAATTGATAGGTTACATGGCTCTAAACCATGTGTACATGTAGCTATAGCTAACGAATAACGTTTTTCTACTATGACTTTAATTATCTCCAGAATTCTTAGAACATCTAAGACTGATATGTTTAATTGTTTTAGTCCATTTGTTTTATTTGTACACAAATTTTTAAACTAAGATATTTCAACAGTATTTAAAATTGCATCATTTTATAATTTCTAAATCTAAGACTTTTTATATCATAATTTTGCCGTGAAATAGGTTCTTTCAAGATTGATCTTTACTTTTATATTTTATATCGGCAAATTTCGAACTGTATGAGAGAGTAAATAAAATTTCATTGAAAAAATGAACTATATATTCGATGGACATAAAGAAAAAAGAAAAATTAGGGCAATGAAATAATTAAGGTTTTTCAAAACTCGAGGATTTCGAAAATTTTACAAGATCATTAAAATGTGAGGACCAAACCCGGCAAAACATACATAACTTACCTGGCCGGGCAAAACATAGTTCACTTGCCTATATCTTTTGAGATAGTGCCTCGAATTTCGGTTTGTAATTTACTAAAACGGAACTTGTATTAGGGAATGTTATTAGGTTTTACGTTATTTGCTCAATGTCGGTGTTTTTATCCTGTTATTCGATTTCTTCCGCATAAGAACGGACAATCTGGTATGGCCCATGTATGTCAAATAAGTTTTTTTTTTATTATGCACACATACGTCACACACACAGGCACATACATACTTAACTTACCGGGAATTATGACTGAAAAAAAAATCCAAACGTAAATACAAAAATTCCAAATGTTGACAAATAACACCCAAATAAGTTAGAGATTAATTTTGTGGTATCATTATCATTTATAGGGTTTCAATTTTCGGGGTTTTCCTTTTCGATATTGGCTTTTACCTTTTAAATTTGATACCCTATGAAAAGGAAATGTAACATTGATCTGTATGCTACAGACTTCAGAATAACGAATTTAAGAGTCCACGAACTGATCTTTTTTTTCACAAATCATGAAAATTGGTACCAACAAAATTAAATGAATCTAATGCTTTGTTTTCAAGTAAAATGACATGAAAAGAGTATTTCAATGACTGATCCAGCTCATTTTGTTTTATGTTAGAACAGAGTTGATGGGATGCAATAAATTCTACTGGCTTTAAGAATTTGCACAAAATTGAATTAAGTTCAAGTTAACCTTAAGTCCATTTACTTTACGAAAATTTAATACTCACCAACACTGCAGTCTACAAAAATAATAAAGAAATGGAATAAGGTTCTAACAAGTTGTGCAAAATATATCAACAGTAAAGCTAAAACATCTCTTATAGGAAATAATTTACTTGACAATTCTTTTACACTGAACTCTTTAATTGTCCAATAGTGTTAATAATTTTAGCTCTTCAAGCCCGATCCAGAATCGACAAGTGTATTATTTCTTGATTTTACTGAACAAGATCGTGATTTTACTTGATTTACTGCAAGAATCATATAATTATAGAATTTATACTGAATTTCTTAAGTACTGAACACTTTGAGCGTCCAATAATTGTAGTAGTTGTCAAGTAGGTATTGTCCATTTCAGTAGATAAATATTCTTCTAGTCAATAAACACAATTATTTTCGTATTTCCTTTTAAGGTTAATAAGGACCGGTGTCATGTGACCAAGCACATCTAAATATGCAGATAAATGCTAGCATATAAATAAATACATAACAAAAATATCAAATGAGTTTATCAAAGAAATGATAAATATATAATAATATCTTTTAAACAGAGATATGATTATTAACTTCAAGAATCATTGTTTTGAAAATATCAAGGGAGATAATCAATGTAAAATATGACCATCAAAATACAATGGGTTCTATAAACATATTCAAAACTAAGTTGTTGACCCCTATTTTCCCACTCTTCTATCAAAGTTTGCTTAATAATATTAATTCTGATCTAATAAAATCAAATTTGTAATGTAAGATTTCTTTTTGGGTAGTGATTTTATGTATTTTATATGTCCTTTCCTTTAATAGCCATTGTAATTTAGTCAAACTTCAAACCCTCATATAGGAAAAGCAAGCCTGGTGACCTATCTTTATTTAAGTTTTATATGAAAGATATCAACATTAATGGATCTTTAAGGCAGTAACATTAGATTTTTAATGAGCAGATATTTTCAGAGTCAGGTGACCTCATGAACCTTAAAATGGACAAATAATAAGAACTCAAAGATTGAAGAAGCTTGATAATCTGTCGCAAAATGTATCATTTTTTTACTTTTACCAAATGTTTTGTTTTGGAAAGGAAACAAAAATTTGTTGTTCTTGATACTGATCTGCATATTGATACAGTTAACTGAGAACAACGCTATCATCCATATCATAAATCATTGCTTCATCTTTTTTCAGGACAACACTCATCCATATTTTCCACCTTTTTTTATACTTTTTCAATATTTCCATTACATTTCTACCTATTTTGGTTGGTTTTCATCGGCCTTAATCATTGCTTTTGAAAGACAACCATTTTAATTATTTCAAGGCCAAATGGATTTGATATACCTGTTATTGTTAAAAATGTTTTTGAATATGTTTTATTTAAAAAAAAATATATATTGTTACGTACTTATTTGGACTTGATGTGTAGGTAAGATCCCACTCCGGCCTTCAGCCTTCAGAGCGATCTCTTACTGACACATGGCGTCCACATGTAAATGCTCTTGTACAAATAAGAATGAGATTGGATCATATTTCCATTGGTATTTTTACTAAATTTATTTATACATACTTAGCTTCTGATCTGTAAAAAATAAAAGGATTCAAATAAAATTACATTATATGTGATTCCATTGTCAATAACCTATTATTCTTTCAAACACACAACATCAATCCAAATCAATAGAAAAACTATGCATTAATTTTAACTTTTTTTAACATATGATGAGTAACTCTTCCAACACAAATATCATATGCTTTGTTCGAACTTTGTTCGTCTGTGTTAAAAATTTAAAATGCCAAACACTATATGAATATGAAGAGCATAGAACAATTATACCCAGAAATGCCGAAAACTAAATACCAAATAATTACTAAGACCAACCTATGTCGGGGGTAGGAAGAAACTTAGGAACAAAGATGTTTACTTATCATTTTGCTTTCCGTTGATAATAACATCAAATTGTATATTAAATCCCTTGTGTTGCTTCTTTTACATGTTTATGCCCTCCGGAAAATCATTGTTTTGAGTTTGATATTTATCTGAGTATTACTAATTAAACAGTGTCTTATATGTTAAGACGATGCTCTATTTATTTTAACTTCTGAAAGTAACTTTAATATGATTAAGGCCCTGTCTTTTTAGCGAACATCGAAAATTTATATATATTTTTAAAAATACATCCATGTGCTCGACCGGTTTAGTCTTACGTTAAGAGGGAACTTTCAAAAAGGATTTAGTTGTTGTTAAAATATCTTGGATCAATAACTACTTATCAAAAATTCAATCATTTGTGCAAATAATAAATCCCTGTAACATTCTGGGACGACATTTAGCGGGGACGAAAATTTCCTTTTATGGATTCAGTGACGTCATTTCCTTGGAAGAGTATTTCGCAGTTCTTCAGCAGACTAAAACAATATTCAGATTCAGATTCTGTCAGGTTTTTTTAGATTTCTGAGTATAAGAGTTGATTTTGTAGCATTGGTAACAGAAGCTTAAGGTACATAAAGAAACCTGGCGGAAAAATCGGCGAAGTATAAATTTCATTCAGGATTGAGGAAAATGAGTTAAACCCCGCAAGATCATTTTCAGCTCAGGCGAGACCTTTTTATTTATTATTATGAATTAGTCGTTGTCAGTGCAAGGTTGTAAGTATGTATGTCTTTATCTTACTAATAACTTAACTAAGCTTGGTAAGTATCATGCATTTAATAGGTGTGACTAGTCAATGAGACGATTTCAACAGTTGCCCAAAGCTAGCTCGGTAATTTCCGGGAAGTTTTTTTTCAGCAGAAAAAAGACCGAGTGGTGTTAAGGGAATACGAGCCTAAAAAAATTAACATTTTCGGGATTCTCATTTTTTATCCATTCAAATGTCTTAAAAATTTTCCAACATAATTTTCTAATATTTGTTATGAACTAGTTAGAGAAGGTCCTAATAAACATCTTTTAAAATTGAAACCAATTCTAATTATAATTTCTATGTTGAAACAAAAAGGAATTTTCCATGTATACATGTTATTCCTATGAAAAATCTAGAGAAGTTTTTCCCCGCCATATTTTTAGGTGCTTATATCTTGAAAACGACTCCATGTTTTTGAAAACTTTTTTCATAAAGTCTAGCTAATTTGATCCATTCTTTTCAAATTATCTATTTTTAATAACTTTTAATTACAAAAAAATTCAGGCTCGTACTCCCTTAAAGTAAAAATCTGTGTGTAAAAATAAACAAGTGGATGCATGAGGATTTTATCACTGGTTTTGATTTTTTTTTCATTTTTGCAAAACGGTTTATTTTTTACAAGCTGAGAGGGTTGATTATTTTACCTGCTCCATGCCTATTAAATTGTTTGTTCCGGTTTTCTCGTCAGTATATTTCAGGCACATCTCAAAACATGCACAATGCCGTAGGGCTCGCATCTACGATACTAGCAATTATTATTGCTCACTAAAAGCTGATAAAATATAAATATGTTTACCTTTATATACCTGTGGTTTAAAGTCTTTAGTCTGGCTGTTACATACATCACATATAGACGGATGATTCCTAAAGGTCCCTGTAAGTGACGATATACATGTACAGTTGAAGAGGAATATGTTTTGCAATTTGCAAAAAATAACATGTCCATTAAGAAATAAGAAAACACAGATTGCATGGGTAAATGAAGCAATATACTAATACACCAAGTATATAAAGGGAAACAAAACTTTGAGCCTTTTTAAAGTTAATTCAATATGCAAAATGTGAAAGAAGCAAAGAGGCACTAATTGGGCTTTCGAGTATCAAAAGTCGGAAAGGGCAAGGACAACACGAACAAACAAAACACACACAAACAAACCCCACAAAGTCAAACTTAACAGAAATTGACGACGCGAACTCAAGTCGCAACAAGAGTAAACTGCGGTGCAGCATGAAGCATTTCCTGTCTATCATATGTATAGCACACCCGTTGCGCTGCCAACAGTCAATTGAGAATGTCAAATATACATAACATATGAAACATGAAGCAATATGCTGATACAACATATATATAAAGGGTTTCGGGGAAAAAACTTTGAGCCCTTCTTATATTAAATTTCATCTTCCAAATATGAAAACATTTGCTTTACCTTTACATTAGTCAGCACGAATAAACATAAGAATAATAGCAAAGCTAGGAAATACTAGTGATTTAATACTTTACTTTGAATCGGGGTGAGCAGTGATATGCAATACGAAAGCAGGCGTATAAACAACACGTCACAGTTTAGAAGGAGACATGTGAGTCTTTTTATATAATTTGGGAACTTAAGTTAATTAAAGAAATTTTATCAATGACCATATCTCCTCTCTTTACATAGCCACATCACGTCTTTGAAACACCAAGATATATTCCATCTTGTTTTGTATCTTTGAAATATGAAAAATCACGTAAAATTAACCTTAATTTCTTTTATACATACCGGTAGCTGAAGTGTAGACGGTAATAATATCTCCACTTTGATTATCAAATACATATTTGTTACAAAAATACATCCCATGTGTGTTGTTGCCTTCAATTGGTTCCCTTAAACAAATTGTAAACATATGATATCACCAGATATTATAAACAGCCTCGCTTAGTCATGTTAGTAAAAATGGGAAAAACATCAAAAACCAAATTTCTGAAAAGGCTTCCAGGAGCTTGAATCGTTCACCTGACATATATGCCTGAACTATAGGTTATGAGGCAAAATCTATTTGACATTGAAAGGGTGATAAGTTTATTAAGGGGGTCATCTGACAATATGGTTTAACTTAATGTAGAAATAGATAATGGATATGGTAGGGTAAGGCTGCAAACTGAAACGTGTGATATGTTTTACAGTATGACATCAAGTCTTTGTACTGCAAATAACATTGGAAAATCCAACAGGGTATGAGCTGGATTCGACCCCATACCTCTGCGGCACCTGTCGCCTAGCAGTCTCCAGTTCGTCGAGGATTCAACACGACCACGGACAGCGTTAAATATAGGTGTTGGTAAACCGGTATCATTCCTCAGCGGACACAAAGATACACAAGGTACGGTGGTTGCCAAGGTGGTACATATGGTATATGTATAGTATATAGAGATAATAGAATGGCACGCAGCTTGATAAACAAGGGAAATAGATAATGGATATGGAAAGGTCCTTCAACGTTGATCCTATTAGATATTTTATTTTTTAATATGCAATTTAGATTTCTCAAATATCTTCAACATTTTTTAAGATATTGAGCTAAATAGGTGCAAAATCTGCAAAAAAATACACATAAAGGGCAATAACTTCTACATGAGTTATTTGCAAGAAACACTGTATTTTATTCCTATGTTGTATTTTTAGCCTCGAGTGGCCATGTTTTACAACGAATCAAAAATCCCCACGTCAGTTCTAAGCACGGAAAGCTAATAAACAACCATACCAAGTTTGGCTAAATTTAACTAATGATGTCAGAGGAGTAATCGTTTTGAAAAAGTTTACGGACGGCGGACGGGCGCCACGTGATGGCAATAGTTCACACGATCGTTCAGTTCAGGTGGGCTAAAATCAAATCGCATGTTTTGTTTACCTAATCATGATAAAAGGTCCAGATCTGCTTATGCATTCAAACACACGCTGTAGCGAACCCTCGTAAGTTGAAGCCATCACTGATCCATGATAAATATTTCCAAGGCTAGGATCATCAATCATATCATAAACACGGTTCTGTAATAAACAAGGGAAGGCACAAAATCCATTGGGACTAGTAATCGTGGCTTTTGCAATATTCTTTTCACCTGTAAAAGACAAATTGCATTGCTACCGGTCTGATTTTTTAATTGTTCTAACAGTCATAAAAATAGGGTCATTGGATATTCTCACCACTACTATTCTATACCTAATATACTCAAGAAAATACCTAGATACATTGCATGTCTTTTGTACATGTTGTATGTCTTGGAAGTTCCTTGTTTTGTCTTTTCTTAAAGACATTTTAGATTGCCCCTCGAAGTTTTGTATTTTTGTTTATATCTTTACTTACAAATTTTTGAAATGAACCCTATTGAAAAATAAACTTATTAAGTAGAAAAGACGGTAAGGAGACTGTCATATGACCTTGTGCGAAAAAAGTTCTAGAGTTTATATAATGAAGCTACTAGATATTGGTTAGCATTGCTATCAGTTACTAATGCCAACTTTGTTCCCAGTTTCTATAGTAAATTTGAATTGATGTTAAAATTGAAAATAAAGAATGAAAATATAAAGTTACCATGCAATTTAATCAATAGCTTCCAATTTTGAAGAAATTTGTAAATATATTGGGAATGCATACAAATGCATATTTATTAAAAACATATTAAACATATAACATGAAGAAAATTTTACAAATTGTGCAAAAGAACATAAATAGGTCAAATTTTATATCTTCATAATAAAACATATTTAAAATTATTTTTCCTTCACATGAACCCTTTTTAAACCAAATGCTAACATCATTTCATTTCATTGATTATATTTCATTTCTAAAGATAAGCATTTCGCTATAGTTTAAAAAAAAACATTGTCTTAGAGCTACTGGTGAATTTTTCATTTACCGAGATAACGCCGATCCGACATCAACACTTAAAGTGAAAGTTTATGTTTTTGAAGGTTTGGCATTTCTAACGTTTTTGGAAGAGCATCACAGAGTATCAAACAAACGAAAAACGGACCAGGGTTGGCAAAATTTGATGTCTTGTAAAAAAAGATTTGCTTTCTTCTGATCCAGAATAACCACATTTTATCTATTTAAAAATATGTTATAAAGTTTAAGGCTCGTTATACAATTTCTTTTTTTTAGTTTCTAGATGAACCTCATAAATTGCCTTATCGAAACCCACATTTTCATAATTGAAACAGCCTAAGATAAAATGAAAGCTTTTAACAAGCGAGCTTTATGTTTTGCTTTCCAATGAGCAAGAAATATTTATGAAAATAAGTCTGCAAAGTTGATTAATGTATAGATGAATATTTGTTGTAAATGCAGAAAAAAATGTTTCATGTAACTTTGTTCAGCAGAATTAGAGTTGTTTGTCAGAAATTGTTTGAGCATATTTAAGAATTAATGTTGACTGAAATTGAGATGTTCTTTTAATGTTCAACAGCTAAATGTGTTACTCTTAAACACTTCAAGCACTTTGAGAATTCAAATGTACTGGTGGTAAATCACTACAAAGTACATTTTACGGTTCAGTTGGAGTGTAATAAAATGCTGAAAAGGTAATACAATATACAATCAACACTTATTTGCTTGTAATTTTTTTATTAATTTCACAGGAATTGTACGAAAAGTAAGTGGTGGTCAGATGGAAAGGTGATTGAAAGAATTAAGATATACCGTCATTCTATGTTATAGTGTTCTTTTAACTACTGCAGGTTTAACATTAAAGATGGTGTCAAGTACTTGCTCTATATCTAAATAATTATTTAATGTTAAACTTCATGATTTTTTGATTGGGATGCTTTTTTTTTGCTACAGTTTTGATTGTACAGAGATAATTACTTATTTATACAAAAATACCCAAAATCCTATCTTGGACAGTTCATGGTGTGACAGGACATACTTTATAAACGATAGGCGCATAAGTTTATTAAAATACGAATAAGGTTTCTTAAGGTATTTATTAGTACCTATATTGTTGATGTTTTTTTCTTCTTCCTTCAAATTTAGTGGTTGATTTTTTATTCATGAATGATTGTATGAACTTGAATGGTTACCCAAATTCTGGGTATTTTTAGGGCAATTACTGTATTTAATATTTATTTACAGTTTTGTATTCTGATTTAAGGAAGTTGCGGTTCTCGTCAGATGTAAAAAAAATCTTCTACGTTTTGAAACAGCTAGACAATTTTGACATTCCCGCGTACTAAATCCGGTTATAAAATTATAATTTCAAAGTTAATTACTAGTATTTATTACTTTCATGACATCTGACTGGTTATTTTTACCCAATTTCAACCATGCATCCCGTTAGGAAGGGTCTTGCAAGTTTGGTTTCATCATAATATTTATTTTATTTCCACTGCTTTGGTCATCACTCCAAGGAACACGCCTAAGGAGCCAGGTAATTCTTACTAACACTATAAGCTAATAGGGTCTAAAGATTTTTACTAACATGTTAAGGATTTTTCATAACCCTAATTTTATGCCGTAGTGGATATTCGCATTAACAATTTATTTACAATTGGTGTCAATGGGGAAATGTTGCAGGCCCCTTACGATTTCAATTTTTGTTATCCTTTTATTGTTTTATTTAACATGTTTAATATTAAACTTTTTATTGTGATTTAATTATGGATTTTACCTTTTAATGTGTTTTATCTTCTAAACAATTCTTTGATTTCAAATTTATTATTTTTATTTGGTTAATATCGACAAATTCCAAACACCAACCCCTTTTGCCTTTTTTATGCAAAAATGGCTAATTCTAGCAGACGACATAATCATGAGATATAAGATATCTAAGACATCCGAATCCTTTAGCTTCCGAAAGACTATAGCATTTATAATCGATAATATCTTACAAGTGTTTGTTTAAACGGAATAATTAACGCTTATCAGTTAAAGCGTGTTTACTTGCAAGACTATAAAACTCAGCCTAAGGTCTCGCGCAATAAGATTTAGGTAATTGAAGACACCTGTCATGTGACCAAAAACAACTAAAATTATGCAAATAACAAGTTCAAATGTCACAAATACCTTCAAACTTGTGTTAAAAAATTTCATTAATTTATTTAAAAATAAATCACAATAAATTATTTTTTACACAAATACATCAACCATTCCTTCATAAATATAATTTTCAAATAAACAAGCGAGATAATTCACTTGAAAAATTACAAAAAAAAATACAAAGATTTGCATTGTAGAAAGGAAAATAAGCTGGTGACCCCCAGTTTTTATTGTTTTATTTCAAAACATATTGTATTTTATTGATTTTTAACAAATAAAAAAAAAATTAAATTGGTAGAGTTTTTTCTGCGACAAGATTTTATTTAAATTACGCAGGTTGGTTAATGCACTTTTCCGGAAAATCGTCCGTTTCCCGACCCTTTCAAACATAAAAAATTAAAAATCAATTATAAAGTTATTTTATATCGAAATGAACAGGAATTTGATATGTATTTAGAAAATATGTAAATGCGTTAAAATACTGCTCATATAGTACCATAAATAAGTATCCATGACAACCATTTTGTCTGCAACATGACTTTTCTCGGATTTCGAAACTGAAGTTTAGAACCCCGATAATCACCATCAAATTGATTAAAAATCATTTATTTGTTTTGTTGTTGATCAATTTATTTGGATTCAGGTGCTCATTGTTGATAATGATAAGAATAATTTTAATTTTTGGACGAAAAGTGTAAATCAGAATGAGAAAAACTGCGTTTTTCATCTTGATATCAATTTTTTGTTATACTTTCCAAGAATACAAAAAAATGAGCAGCAATTCTCAAATTCTATATTTTATGATCTATCATGTGGTAACATTCTAAAACAATCGATGCCGATCTTCGGGGTGCTAAATCCGATTTATGTATTTGTGTGTATTTGGCATTTTCCATATAATCCATTGTAATTAGGGAAAACTTTAAGCCTACGTTTTGCGAAAATAAGCCTGGAAAGGGGGTCCAATATTTTTACACAAGATAAAGAATATAACGAATACTAATATATCCAAAAAATAGAAATTTCAAATTCGGCATTATTTTTTGGGTCAGGTGTCCTCACTAACCTTAATCCAATGGTATATTTCATCAGTTTTTAAAGTAATGATATGGCATAAACCTGGCAATTAGTAATTTCATGTTAGGAATGCAAAACATGGGTGTTCAAGACGATATATAATCCTACCTTTACGATCATGTTCATGAGAAAACCATGCAAAATTGTAAATTTTGTCCAGTAACAAAGTTTTCAATTATGTAAAAGGTATATTTCGACTGAGAGACTATCCTATAAGACTTATTCAGATAAATTTATTTTCTCGAAAAATTCAAGGTTGTCACCCTACAGGCAATCAATGGAACAAGTTATATACATCTGGCCAATAAAGTTTGCTGTTCTGTTCATCTTTTAGTTTTATTTCAAAAAGATGCCACTATAATGCCCCAGAAGCCCAGTTTAGCCATGTGCTAAAATGGCCAAATCACCATTTTGTTAATGCTGTAACATGTAAGGGATGACTGAAAGCAAAGTTACAAATATGTTTTTGTATAGACCATATTGCAGTTTTTTGGAAACATATTCCATATGAATAGCCCAACCCTTCATTCATAAAAAATAGTCCCCTAAAGTTGTTCATTTCTGTACATTTCATCAAAATACACAAATATTCCCATTTTTCACCCTTAATCCCCAAGCATATGTGTTTCCGACCCTTAAATGGTACTTGTATTGTGATCATCTGTTGTGTCACATGACCTAAATGTGTTATGTTTCATAGAAAACACAATCAGATTTTTAAACTGATTCCCAAAATATTGGATTTTATGTACAATTATCAAAACATGTCATTGTTTCCCGGAGCTGTGACTAAGTCAAGGTGTAAATTCCAAGCTCGGCTTTTGGATATGTTTCTCCTGATATGTGAGTGTTTTTGAATTGCTAAAAGATGAGGATAAAAAAGAGTTTCTTTGGACATTGAGTGCCCTAAAAAATAACTTATCTATGCATTTTTGAGCAGTCTGGAATATCGACCAAATCCTACCTTAGGGTACCAGAGGAATCAAAATTATGAACTACGAAAATTGCAGTTTAATTGACAGACAAAACATCACTATTTCAGAAAACATTGATACAATTTTAATTCCAACTACGTAAACTGAAAAAAAAAATCACAATGAAAATGTCAATTTTTTAAATAAAATTTGATTGAAATAACCGATAAAGCAGATGAATGCTATATATAGCTATTGAGGCCTGTAAGACGGAAATCTTTGGTTTTATTTGATGCCTGATTAAGTCTTATAGGGTAGTCTTTCAGTTGCACTATACCTTTTACAACGATTTTGCATGGTTTTCTCATGGACAGGCTCTTAAATAGATACATTGAATTGGACTAATACATTTTATGCTGTTACTTGAATTACGTTTCTAATGTTATACAGCTTTGAGAAAATGCACTACCAATTCCTATGCAATACATGTAAATCATCATACATTATACATAATGTATCAAAGAGGTTACAAATAATATCAATGAGGCCTAACATTGAAGAATTTTGACTTTCCTGTATTTTTCCTTAATATACCACTATGTTTAAAAGATCAAATCAAAATTAGTATAACAAAAATAACTAAAATCGTGCTTCTAGTACATAAAATGATGGGGTTTTGCTTTGCTGCTTTTCTGTTTGGTTATTTGTGTTTAACAGGTAAGTGATACACATAACATTTAAAGTCTAGATTCTTCAATGTTAGGCCGTATTGATATTATTTGTTACCTCTTTGATACATTATTGATAGTGTGTGATGCTTTACATGTATTGCATAGTAATTGGTAGTGCATTGTCTTCAAGCTGTATAACATGAGAAACGTATTTCAAGTAACAGCATAAAATGTATCATTCCAATTCAATGTATCTATTTAAGAGCCTGTCCATGAGAAAACCATGCAAAATCGTCCAAAAGCAATGTTTTCAATTTTGTACAAGGTATAGTGCAACTGAAAGACTTTCCTATAAGACTTAATCAGGCATTTTTTCCTTCGAAAAATCAAAGATTGCCGTCCTACAGGCCTCAATAGCTATATATAACATTCATCTGCTGTATGGGTTATTTCAATCAAATTTTATTCGGAAATTTGACATTTTCATTGTGATTTTTTTCCAGCTTACGTAGTTGAAAAATAAAATCAATCATGTCAATGTTTTCTGAAATAGTGATGTTTTGTCTTTCAAATAAAGTGCAATTTTCGTAATTCATAATTTTGGTTCCTCTGGTTCCCTAAGGTAGGATTTGAGCAATATTCCAGACTGCTCAAAAATGCATAGATAAGATATTTTTAAGGGCGTTTATTGTCCAAGGTAACGCTTTTTTATCCTCATCTTTTAACAATCTAAAAACACTCACATATCAGGAGAAACATTTCCAAAATCCGAGCTTGGATTTTACATCTCGACTTACCCACAGCTCCGGGAAACAATGACATGTTTTGATAATTGTACATACAATCCAATTTTTTGGGAATCAGTTTAAAAATCTGAATGTGTTTGCTATGAAACATAACACATTTAGAACATGTGACACAACAGATGATCACAATACAAGTACTATTTAAGGGTCGGAAACACATATACTTGGGGATTAAGGGTGAAAAATGGGAATATCTGTGTATTTTGATGAAATGTACAGAAATGAACAACTTTAGGGGACTATTTTTTATGAATGAAGGGTTGGACTATCCATAGGGAATATGTTTCCAAAAGACTGCTATATGGTCTGTACAAAAACATATTTGTAACTTTGCTTTCAGTCATCCCTTACATGTTACAGCATTACTAAAATGGTAAATTGGTCATTTTAGCACATGGCTAAACTGGGCTTCTGGGGCATATTTCATTATAGAGGCATCTTTTTGAAAAAAAACTAAAAATGTACAGAACAGCAAAATTTATTGGCCAAATGTATATAACTTGTTTTATTGATTGCCTGTAGGATGGCAATCTTGAATTTTTCGAAGAAATAAATTTGCCTGAATAAGTCTTATAGGATAGTCTCTCAGTTGAAATACAAATGTATACCTTTTACAGAATTAAAATCTTTGCTACTGGACAAAATTTACTATTTTGCATGGTTTTCTCATGAACATGATCTTAAAGGTAGGATTATATATCGTCTTGAACACCCATGTTTTGCATTCCTAACATGAAATTACTAATTGCCAGGTTTATGCCATATCATTACTTTAAAAACTGATGAAATATACCATTGGATTAAGGTTAGTGAGGACACCTGACCCAAAAAATAATGCCGAATTTGCAATGTCCATTTTTTGGATAAATTAGTATTCGGTATATACTTTATCTTGTGTAAAAATTTGACCCCCTTGCCAGGCAAAACGTAGGCTTAAAGTTTTCCCTAATTACAATGGATTATATAGGAAATGCCAAATAATTTGATTAAAATATCGCAGAAAAGAATCTACTAATTTTAAATTTGTTTTTATTTGTTAAAAATCAATAAAATACAATATGTTTTGAAATAAAACGATAAAAACTGGAGTCACCAGCTTTTTTCCTTTCTACAATACAAATCTTTGTAATTTTTGGGTAATTTTTCAAGTGAATTATCTCGCTGGTTTATTTGAAAATTATATTTATGAAGGAATGGTTGATGTATTTGTGTAAACAATAATTTATTTTGATTTATTTTTTATGAAATGGAATTATTTAACACAAGTTTGAAGGTATTTGTGACATTTGCACTTGTTATTTGCATATCTTTAGTTGTTTTTGGTCACATGACAGTTGTCTTCAAATACCTAAATCTTATTGCGCGAGACCTTAGGCCGAGTTTTATAGTCTTGCAAGTAAAGACGCTTTAACTGATAAGCGTTAATAATTCAGTTTAAACAAACACTTGTTAGATATTAAGGATTAAAAATGCTATAGTCTTTCGGAAGCTAATAAATTAAGGATTCGGAGGTCTTAGATATCTTATCTTATCTATTTCATGATTATGTCGTCTGCTATAAAACACATTTCCACTATTTGCTGCTATGCTCCTCCCACTTATAAGAATGCATAGCAACACAGCATCCTCGGACAGGCTAATCAACAGAATGGCCGCTGCTATAGATAATGATGAGGCGGAATAGAATAGGTCATGATTTAAAACAGTTGAATAAACATACTTTTAGGAGTAACAAGTAATGAAAGTCTTCACTCTGATTGCAGTATAGATTAAATAATTATGAATTTGTTTTTATAACGTTTATTGTTAAAAAGTAGAATCAATTAGCATGCTTTTGGGTTTTATGCTATAAGTACTAGTACTGCTTATTTACCTTTTAACAATTTTGATTCAGTAATAAAATAAAGATATGGATGCCTATTTTTTAAATTAAAACAATTGGTAAGTATAAAAACAGAATTAAAGGACATTTTATACAAATTAATAAAATGAAAAAAAAATCTACACTCATTATACTTAGTTGTTTTAACCATTTCAAGCAATCTTATTTTAATGAGATTGCCATTTCAAGATAATAACTAAAATAACAAGACACATTTGAACACTTATATTTACATTCAGTGGAGTTTTAACAAATTTTACTGTTAAAGAATTTCAACATTTAAATCAAAATTTTAATAAAAGGAAGAAAAAATTTTGTTAATTTAATTAAACACTTTCATACAAAACATAATTTCAATTTTCTAATAGTATTTTAAAACAAATGAAATATTTTAGTCTTTTCATGACTAAATTGTACATGTATGTATGTAGGCTTTACTTGTATAAGTTTTATTTAATTTTGTATTTAAACAATTAAAATCAATCAGTATTTAGGTTTACTTTCAAAATTTAATTGTTTATACCTTATTAATAAAATCCTCTTTTTACTAAATTACAAAAATAGTTTCAAATTTTCTTTTTACTTAAGCATACAAAGTAATGTTGAAATTTTACTCTCTCAAAAAATTATCAAGATACCATGGTTAGTTATCTAGTAGTTGACATGAGAAATTAGCCTAATTTACTATAGTTTGTATAGCAAGATATCACAGCTTGACCGAGGTTATGTCGGACACAATGTGCTCTTATCTTTTGTTTACGCATGTGATCAATTTACAAAATGCTATTGGCTAATCAGTAAATGATAGACAGCAGAGTGGAAAGGTGTATTAGCCATTTTTTGCATAAAAAAGGCAAAAGGGGGTGGGTGTTTGGAATTTGTTGATATTAACCAAATAAAAATAATAAATTTGAAATCAAAGAATTGTTTAGAAGATAAACCACATTAATAGGTAAAATCCATAATTAAATTACAGTAAAAAGTTTAATATTAAATAAAACAATAAAAGGATACCAAAAAATGAAATTGTAAGGGGCCTGCAACATTTCCCCTTTGACACCAATTGTAAATAAATTGTTAATGCGGATATCTACTACGGCATAAAATTAGGGTTATGAAAAATCCTTAACATGTTAGTAAAAATCTTTAGACTCTATTCGCTTATAGTGTTAGTAAGAATTACCTGGCTCGATAGGCGTGTTCCTTGGAGTGATGACGAAAGCAGTGGAAATAAAATAAATATTATGATGAAACCAAAATTGCAAGACCCTTCCTAATGGGATGCATGGTTGGAATTTGGTAAAATGACCAGTCAGATGTCATGAAATAAGCAGAGGCACCAAAGGGGCATTCGAGTGTCAAAAGTCCGAAAAGGCAACGACAAAACCGGTAAACATGAACAAGAACAGCACAAGGAAACACAAAACACATGAAAGTAATGAATACTAGTAATTAATTTGGAAATTATATTCTGATATCCAAATTTAGTACACGGTAATACCAAAATTGTCTAGCTGTATCAAAAATTAGAAGATTTTTTTTACACCTGACGAGAACCAAAACTTTCTTAAATCAGTGTACAAACATGTAAATCCATATTAAATACAGTAATTACCATAAAAATACCCAGAATTTGGGTAACCATTCAAGTTCATACAATCATAGTCATTCATGAATAAAAAAAAAATCAACCACTAAATTTGAAGGAAGAAGAAAAAAAATCAGCAATATAGGTACTTATACATACCTTTAGAAACCTTATTCGTATTTCAATAAACTTATGCGCCTATCGTATATAAATTATGCCCTGTCACACCAAGAACGGTCCAAGTTTTGGGTATTTTCGTATAAATAAGTAATTATCTCTGTACAATCGAAACTGTAGCAAAAAAAGCATCTAAATCAAAAAATCATGAAGTTCAACATTAAATAATTATTTAGATATAGAGCAAGTACTGCATGTACTTGACACCATCTTTAATGTTAAACCTGCAGTAATTTAAAGAACACTATAACATAGAATGACGGTATATCTTAATTCTTTCAATCACCTTTCCATCGGACCATCACTTACTTTTCGTACAATTCCTGTGAAATGACTAAAAAATTTACAATGTACTTTGTAGTGATTTACCACCAGTACATTTGAATTCTCAAAGTGCTTGAAGTGCTTAAGAGTAACACATTTAGCTGTTGAACATTAAAAGAACATCTCAATTTCAGTCAACTTTAATTCTTAAATATGCTCAATCAATTTCTGACAAACAACTCTAATTCTAGATCTGCTGAACAAATTTCCATGAAACATTTTTTTCTGCATTTACAACAAATATTCATCTATACATTAAATCAACTTTGCAGACTTATTTTCATCAATATTTCTTGCTCATTAGAAAGCAAAACATAAAGCTCGCTTGTTAAAAGCTTTCATCTTATTTTTAGGCTGTCTCAATTATGAAAAGGTGGGTTTCGATAAGGCAATTTATGAGGTTCATATAGAAACTAAATAAGAAATTGTATGACGAGCCTTATACTTTATTACACATTTTTTAAATAGATAAAATGTGGTTATTCTGGATCAGAAGAAAGCAAATCTTTTTTTACAAGACATCAAATTTTGCCAACACTGGTCCGTTTTTCGTTTGTTTGATACTCTGTGATGCTCTTCCAAAAACGTTAAAAAATGCCAAACCATCAAAAACATAAACTTTAACAAGTATTGATGTCGGATCAGCGTTACCTCGGGAAATGAAAAATTCACCAGTAGCTGTATGTCAATGTTTTTTTAAACTATAGCGAAATGTTAGAAATAAGATTCAATATAGTTCCAGAAAACACAATACGCTACACCTGACGAGTGTTTGGTGTATTTAAGACTAACTTCATTAGAGGCGCACATGAAAGATTGAAAACGAAAGTTTTATAACTTTATCTTGTCTTTTGAATTGAAATATAATCAATGAAAAGAAATGATCTTAGCATTTGGCTTAAAGAGGGTTCATGTGAAGGAAAAATAGCTTTTAAATATGTTTTATTATGAAGATATAAAATTTGACCTAATTATGTTCTTTTGCACAAGTTGTACAATTTTTTTCATCTTGTTTTTTTAATCTGTTTTAAATAATGCAATTGTATGTATTCCCAATATATTTACAAATTTCTTTAAAATTTAAAGCTTTTGATTCAATTGCATGGTAACTATATATTTTCATTGTTAATTTTCAATTTTAACATCAATTCAATTTTACTATAGAAACTGGGAACAAAGTTGAATTATTTACATGATAGCAATGCTAACCAATATCTAGTAGCTTCATTATATAAACTATAGAACTTGTTTCGCACAAGGTCATATAACAGTCTCATCCAGACATGCCAGGTATGAATTTGGTCAAAATTTAGTCAGCTTCCTGCCTTTCTACTTAATACGTTTATTTTTCAATAGGGTTCATTTCTAAAATTTGTAAGTAAAGCTATGAAAAAAAAACAAAACTTCGAGGGGCAATCTAAAATGTCTTTAAGAAAAGACAACACAAGGAAGTTCCAAGACATACAACAGGTACAAAGCACATGCATTGCATCTCGGTATTTTCTTGTGTATATTAGGTATGAAATAGTAGTGGTGAGAATATCCAATGACCCTATTTTTATGAATGTTAGAACAATTAAAAAATCAGATCGGTAGCAATGCAATTTGTCTTTTACAGGTGAAAATAATATTGCAAAAGCCACGATTACTAGTCCCAACGGATTTTGTGCCTTCCCTTGTTTATTACAGAACCGTGTATATAATATATATGATTGTTGATCCTAGCCTTGGAAATATCTATCATGGATCAGTGATGGCTTCAACTTACGAGGGTTCGCTACAGCGTGTGTTTGAATGCATAAGTAGATCTGGACATTTTTTCATGATTAGGTAAACATAACATTCGATTTGATCGGTTTGGTCGTGTGAACTATTGCAATCACACGTGGCGTGGCGTCCGTCCGTCGTCCGTAAACTTTTTTAAAACGTTAACTCCTCTGACACCATTAGTCAAATTGCAACCAAACTTGGTATGGTTGTTCATCAGCATTCGGTGCTTAGAACTGATGTCGGGATTTTGATTCGTCGTAAAACATGGCCATCCGAGGCTAAAAATACAACATAGGAACAAGTTTTAGCTTTTCAAAAAGCTGGGGAAGCTTCGCCGTAGCGGCATTTAAAGGAAAGATAAGTGTATATTAGTTAATATTTAAAAAAAATACAAGTCAATGGTCTACCAGAACTTTATAGAATGCATCAGGAACATGCCTTTAATTAAAATGCATAAGGAATATCATCGTCATATTGAAATACAAATGACAACAAAGTTCCAGACAATAGATTTTGCTACGCCTGACGCGCGTTTCGTCTATTCAAGACTCATCAGAGGCGCTCTACCAAAAATATTGAAAATGCCAAACACTATATGAATATGAAGAGCATAGAACAGTAAAACCAAAAATACCAAACTTGGGAACCAAATTATTTCTAAGATAATCAACCTACTTAACTATATATGGAAAACACATGTTGCATGCGACCTTTGATAGTTGGTAAACAAAGTAAATGGGTTTCGTGTACCGGTATACACTTGTATGACAAAATAGAGCATTATAGGAGGTAGCTAAATGTACGTGTCTATAAAATTTATAGACACGTACATTTAGCCACCTCCCATAATGATAATTATAAAAGGACTATGACCTGAAGTTGCCTGGAAATCTGTGATACATGTATATTACTTATACGCGACAGTCTTAAGATATTCGGTAAACAAGAAGTAGAAGGGTTACGAACAACAAATGCTTGATATAGAAGAAATCCATACTTTGCAAATGATATATTGTACCGAAAAACTGCGATGAAAAAATTTTGTGACGCCACAGCACCACTTTGCAAGACCAATGATATTGAAAAAGTGACTCTTATTTGTCGCTTTGCACACATTGCAAGTGAATTTCAAAATACACTGAACGTGCAGGAGTATTGGTAACCCGTCCATAGTTGCAATTTAAAGCCCATGTGTCCTTTATTTGTATGCTGGAATAGCCCCTACCAGAAAAAAAGACTAATAAGTATATATCTAACAACATGGCTAAAATGTTAATGCTCACGAGTCAGATGAAGAGAAATGTGAATGTGATGTAAAATGTACATGTACTTATTAAAGAACAACTTAGGTAAATAACCATGAAACTATTATTAAAACAGACATGAAATGAAACTATATAGTATGTACTGATTTCATATAGAGCTGACTTGTCAGAACGATGTCATTATGCTTTTATATTAACCCAAAGTGTTTATCAGAGAAAAAAAGTTTATAGTTGGATGAAAATACACAGCAAGAATCTGGACTTATTAATAATATGAAAAATCTGTTGATTACAACAAGATTTATGTAATCCATTCTTGCTCGGCGATCAATAAATATCACGTGATCAACTATTTTATTGGATTTGTCAAAGCAATTTTAATCAACGGTAAACATCAAATTGTACCGTGTCCAGTTCTGCAGTACACAAAATAGCCTTATCATGATCAAATCGTCTCTTCTCCGTAACTGATTCACTGTAATAGTTATTGGGTAAGCCAATGAAACGATATGTTACTTTTGCAATTTTATTAAACAGCCAATCAACGCGTTCATAAGTGATTGATTATTTCAAGATGGCGTGAATATCCTATGAAATTAATAGCTTCGCACCTTGATGCGAAGCAATAAAAAACAGTTTTTTTGCAAATAACTCAAAAACGGATAAGTTATCAAAATTCTAACGAAAGGTAAAAGTAATCAACTCTAAAGATCTACCTACTCTGAAATAAAGAAGAAAATCCAGCAACTCATGTAGAAGTTATTGCCCTTTTTGTGGATTTTTTTATGCAAATGTTGCACCTATTTAGATCAATATCTTAAAAACTGTTTAAGATATTTGAGAAATCTAAATAGCATATTGTTAAGCACATCAGAATCTATAAAATATTTAATAAGATTAACGTTGAAGGAACTTTCCATATCCATTATCTATTTCCCTTGTTTATCAAGCTGCGTGCCATTCTATTATTTCTATATACTATACTTATACCATATGTACCACCTTGGCAACCACCATACCTTTTATCTTCGAGTCCGCCGAGGAATGATACCGATTTAGTAACACCTATATTTAACGGTGTCCGTGGTGGTGTGGAATCCTCGACGGACTGGAGACTGCTAGGCGACAGGTGCCGCAGAGGTATGGGTTAGCATCCAGCTCACACCCTTTTGGATTTTCCAATGGTATTTGCAGTACAAAGACTTGATGTCATACGTTCCAGTTTGCAGCTGTACCCTTCCATATCCATTTTCTATTTCTACATTAAGTTAAACCATATTGTCAGATGACCCCCTTAATAAACTTATCACCCTTTCAATGTCAAATAGATTTTGCCTGATAACCTATACTTCAGGCATATATGTCAGGTGAACGATTTAAGCTCCTGGAAGCCCCTCTTAATCAGTTAGATTTTAAGTCTTGTATAATGAAGTATTCAAAATTTCTTCAGGAATTTGGTTTTTGACTTTTTCCCCATTTTTACTAACATGACTAAGCGAGGCTGTTTATAATATCTGGTGATATCATCTGTTTACAATTTGTTTAAGGGAACAAACTGAAGGAAACAACACACATGGAATGTATTTTTGTAACAAATATATATTTGATGATCAAAGTGGAGATATTATTACCGTCTACACTTTATATGTAGCTACCGGTATGTATAAAAGAGATTAAGGTTAATTTTACATGATTTTTTTCAGTTTTCAAAGATACAAAACAAGATGGGATATATCTTGGTGCTTCAAAGAAGTGATGTTGCTATGTAAAGAGAGGAGATATGGTCATTGATAAATTTCTTAAATTAACTTAAGTTGCCAAAATACATATAAAAAGACACACATGTCTCCATCTAAACTGTGACGTGTTGTTTATACGCTTGCTTTCGTATTGCATATCACTGCTCACCCCGATTCAAAGTAAAGTATTAATTCACTAGTATTTCCTAGCTTTGCTATTATTCTTATGTTTATTCGTGCTGACTAATGTATAGGTAAAGCAAATGTTTTCATATTTGGAAGATGAAATTTAATATAAAAAGGGCTCAAAATTTTTTTTACCCGAAACCCTTTATATATTTGTTGTATCAGCATATTGCTTCATGTTTCATATGATATGTATATTTGACATTCTCAATTGACTGTTGACAGCGCAAAGGGTGTGCTATGCATATGATAGACAGCAACTGCTTCATGCTGCACCGCAGTTTACTCTCGTTGCGACTTGAGTTCGCGTCGTCAATTTCTGTTAAGTTGATTTTGTGGGGTTTGTTTGTGTGTGTTTTGTTTGTTCGGGTTTACATGCTTTGTCCTTGCCCTTTCCAACTTTTGATACTCAAAAGTCCCATTGCTGCCTCTTTGCTTCTTTCAAATTTTGCATATTGAATTAACATAAAAAAGGCTCAAAGTTTTGTTTCCCTTTATATATTTGGTGTATCAGTATATGCTTCATTTTCTCATGCAATCTGTGTTTTCTTATTTCTTAATGGATATGTTTTTTTCGCAAATTGCAAAACATATTCCTCTTCAACTGTACATGTATATCGTCACTTACAGGGACCTTTAGGAATCATCCGTCTATATGTGATGTATGTAACAGCCAGTCTAGAGACTTTGAACCACAGGTATATAAAGGTAAACAAATTGATATTTTATCAGCTTTTAGTGAGCAATAATTACTGTTCAATTTAAAAGGGTCAACAATGGCTAGTATCACAGATGCGAGTCCTACGGCATTGGCATGTATTGAGAGGTGCCAGACATATACTGACGAGAAAACCGGAACACGTCTACTTTAACGGAGCAAACGCTTATATAGGCACAGAGCAGGTAAAACAATTAAACCTCTGAGCTTATAAAAAATAAACCGTTATGCAAAAATGAAAAAAAATAGAAATTCAAAACCAGTGATAAAATCCTCATGCATCCACTTGTTTATTTTTACACACAGATTTTTACTTTAACACCACTCGGTCTTTTTTCGCTGAAAAACAATTTCCCAATGAAATCGTCTCATTGACTAGTCACGCCTATTAAATGCATGATACTGACCAAGCTTAGTTAAGTTATAAGTAAGATAAAGAAATACATAAATTAACTGAATATATACCACTTACAACCTTGCACTGACAACGACTAATTCATAATGATAAATAAAAGGGTCTTACCTGAGCTGAAAATGAATGTAGAGTCCAATCTTGCGAGGTTTAACTCATTTTTCTTCAATCCTGAATGATGTTTATACTTCACCGATTTTTCCACCAGGTTTCTTTATGTACCACTTGTTACCAATGCTATAAAATCAACACTTATACTCAGAAACCTCACAAAACCTGAGAGAATCTGAATATTGTTTTGGTCTGCTGAAGAACCGCAAAATACTCTTTTAAGGAAATGACGTCACTGAATCCATAAAAGGAAATTTTCGTCCCCACTAAATGTCGTCCCAGAATGTTACAGGGATTTATTATTTGCACAAATGATTGAATTTTTAATAAGTAGTTGTTGATCCAAGATATTTTAACAACAACATGATTTGGGTCAGACATTGCTACTATCTAAATCCTTTTTTAATGTTCTCTCTTAACGTTGGACTAAACCGGTCGAGCACATGGATATATTTTTAAAAATATATATAAATTGTCGATGCTCGCTTACTTTCAGAAAATAAAATAAATAGAGCATCGTCTTAATATATAAGACTGTTTAATTTGTAATACTCAGATAAATATCAATCTCAAAACAATGATTTTCCGGAGGGTATAAACATGTAAAAGAAGCCACACCAGGGGTTAAATTAACAATTTGATGATATTATCAACGGACAGCAAAATGATAAGTGAACATCTTTGCTTAAGTTTCTTCCTACCCCCGACATAGGTTGGTCTTAGTAATTATTTGGTTTCTAGTTTTCGGAATTTCTGGGTATAATTGTTCTATGCTCTTCATATTCATATAGTGTTTGGCATTTTAAATTTTTTAACACAGACGAACAAAGTTCGAACAAAGCATATGATATTTGTGTTGAAGAGTTACTCATCATATGTTAAAAAAGGTAAAATTAATGCATAGTTTTTCTATTACTTTGGATTGATGCTGTGTGTTTGAAAGAATAATAGGTTATTGACAATGGAATCACATATAATTGAATTTTATTTAAATTCTTTCAATTTTTACAGATCAGAAGCTAAGTATGTATAAAGAAATTTAGTAAAAAATACCAATAAAGATATGATCCAATCTGATTCTTATTTGTGCAAGAGCATTAACATGTGGACACCATGTGTCAGTAAAAGATCGCTCCGAAGGCTGAAGGCCGGAGGGGGATCTTACTGACACATCAAGTCCAAATCAAGTACAAAATAAGTACGTATTGAATACATATTTTTTAAAATAAAACATATTCAAAACATTTTTAACAATAACAAGTATATCAAATCCATTTGGCCTTGAAATAATTAAGATGGTTGTCTTTCAAAAGCAATGATTAAGGCCGATGAAAACCAACCATAATAAGTAGAAATGTAATGGAAATATTGAAAACAGTATAAAAAAGTGGAAAATATGGATGAGTGTTGTCCTGCAAAAAGATAAAACAATGCTTTATGATATGGATAATAGCGTTGTTCTCAGTTAACTGTATCAATATGCAGATCAGTATCAAGAACAACAAATTTGTGTTTCCTTTCCAAAACAAAAATATTGGTAAAGGAAAAAAAATGATAAATTTTGCGACAGATTATCAAGCTTCTTCAATCTTTGAGTTCTTATTTTTTTGTCCATGTTAAGGTTAATGCGGTCACCTGACTCTGAAAATATCTGCTCATTAAAAATCTAGTTTTACTGCCTTAAATATCCATTAATGTTGTGTCTTTCATATTAAACTAAAATAAAGATAGGTCACCAGGCTTGTTTTTCCTATAAAAGGGTTCAAAGTTTGACTAAATTACAATGGCTATTAAAGGAAATGAAATTTTATGCATTTATAAAATGCATACATGTAAAATCACTGCCCAAGAAAAAATCTTACATTACAAATTCGATTTTATTAGATCAGAATTAATATTTTCAAGCAAACTTTGATAGAAGAGTGGGAAAACAACTTAGTTTTGAATCTGATTGTAGAATCCATTGTATTTTGATGGTCATATTTTACATTGATTACCTCCCTTGATATTTTCAAAACAATGATTCTTTAAGCTAATAGTCACATCTCTGTTTAAAAGATATCATTATATATTTATCATTTCTTTGATAAACTCATTTAATATATCTGTTATGTATTTATTGATATGCTAGCATTTTCTTTGCATATTTATATGTGCTTGGTCACATGGCACCTGTCCTCATTAACCTTAAAATGAAATACAAAAAGAATTGTGCTTATTGACTACAAGAATATTTATCTACTGAAACGGACAATACCTACTTGACAACTACTACAATTATTGGACGCTCAAAGTGTTCAGTGCTTAAAGAAATTCAGTATGAATTCTATAATTATATGATTCTTGCAGTAAATCAAGTAAAATCACGATCTTGTCCAGTAAAATCAAGAGTTAATAAACTTGTCACTTCTGGATTGGCCTTGAAGAGAAACTTATAAAATCAAACTAAAATTCTTAACACTACTGAACAATTAAAGAATTCAGTGTAAAGGATTCGTCAAGTAAATTATTTTCTATAAGTGATGTTTTAGCTTTACTATTGATATATTTTGCACAACTTGTTAGAACCTTATTCCATTTCTTTATTATTTTTGTAGACTGCAGTTTTGGTGAATATTAAATTTTCGTAAAGTTAATGGACTTTAAGGCTAACTTGAACTTAATTCAATTGTGTGCAAAGACTTAAAGCCATTAGAATGTATTGCATCCCATCAGACATAAAACAAAATGAGCTGGATCAGTGCCACATCAACCATATTGGTATGGTATGTGCACCTAGTGTTGCTAAGCAAAATGCATGCTTCGGATGCTGGCTGTGACCTATATTTTTCGAATAAATGACCAATTTTAGAAAAAAAATGGTTTACGTCCGTTCCTTCTTACTGAAAAGTGCCATAGCAACCATATTGGTATGGTAGGTGAACCTAGAAATAGAGTCAAAGGTGTACCAAAGGGGTAATCAGTATCATAAAACCGTAAAGACAAAGACAAAACCGGCAGACAAAAAATCATCACAACAAAACAAACCACATAACAACATAAAGCACACACACACACACAACAACAAAACCGCATTCAGCAACGCGAACTCAAGTCGAAACGAGAGTGAACTCAGGTTCTCCGGAAGAGTAAGCAGTTCCTGCTTGCTATAGCACACCCGTCACGTTGCCAAAGATCGATTAAGTGCTGGTCAAATCCGGAAAGGATGACATTACAAAACTCTATGTCAAACCAACATCTGTGCTCATCTGAAAGATAGAAATCCCGTATTTGTATACAAGCACACGATATCGTCCGTAAAATTTCTTGAGTGATGACAACAACCTGGGAGCAACGTACCCCTGTGTTAACAATTTGCTTGTCAGCCGTGTAGGTCTATCAAGGAAGTCGTTGTACTCCCCACATGCTCTAGAATAACGAATCAATTGTAATACGTAAACTCCATATGCTGGAGCGGACGGAATGTTGCTACACAGAAAGGGAAAGTTAACTATTGGAAAGTTGAAGTCATCACGTTTGTCATAGAGCTTTGTACAAAGCCTTCCTTGTGTGTCAATTTCGAGAAATAGTATACAGTTATTTAATGTGTAGCCAGGCAATGGTTCAGAATATTTTCCCCGAGGTATCCAGATTAGCTTAATATTCTATCGCCCGAAGCCGAAAATTTCTTTTTGTCTAGAAGTGATTGTAAGAAGTCTGCTTCATATGAATGAAGAAACAAATCGGCAAGCAATGGTGCACAGTTTGTGCCCATTGGGATACCTATTGTTTGCTAAAAAACACGTCCACCAAACTGTACAAATATGTTGTCGATTAGAAAATTGAGCATCTATATTATTTGATCTTCTGTAAATTTGTTTTTCTTGCTAGACTCTTGGATGACAAAGTAAGTCTTTTTATAACCGACTACCAAATACTTGTACCTGCGTTTTCCGTTATTTTTGATAAAGCTACGTTTAATCAGCTGTGTCAAACGAGATTTTAATTGTGAATGTGGAATTGAAGTATATAATGTAGAGAAATCAAACATTTTAATGCTATTACATGATGAAAATGACTTAGAATGGATATTTTCCATCAGTTCTTTAGAAATTTTGAGAATCCACATTTGATTGACGCCATTTCTAGAGTAACAACAATCAAAATACTTTTGAATGCTTGATTTTATTGCCGTCAATATTGATGTTAACAAAACTGAAAGAGGCTTAGTTGTACATTTGGATGACCCAGCAATAAACTGTTGCTTGTATGGAGTTTTATGTAACTTTGGAATCCAATACAATGATGGAATGTGATCGTTCTTTTTGTCAACAGAAATGCCAAAGGAAGACATGACAGAATTATGATTGTTGATTATTTCCTCCTTTGACAGTGTAGTTTCTGTATATGTGGTGCTTTTGCTAGTACAACCAACCCCTAATTCAGCTGTTAAACAATCAATATAGTGTCTTTTGCATACGAAAATGATGTTGTTAGGGGCTTTATCAGCAGGTACGACAACATATTTGTCATGTAAGGTGGACAATGTCTTCGCAACATCAGGGTTGTTGAAAATAGATGTTGCCTTGATGCTCATCAAAGAGTTAATCTTTTTCAAAACCAACGACCTCACAGACTTTACCCACTCAGAAAGAACGTCGCTTTCTTTTTCATGTTCTTTTTGGCCCATTTTTGGCATAGTCTTCAACTGAATCCATAATTGTTTTGAAATTATGGTTCCAGTTGATTGCTCTAGGCTCACGATATTTTGGTCCTTTGGCCAAAACATCGCGGAGTTGGTCATTCTCCACTATGCATTACTTTGCATAACGCATGTTTCGGATGCTGGATGTGACCTATATTTTCCACATGGATGGCCTCTTAAAGAAGAGGGGTTAAAGTTCATTCCAACTTACTGACATGTGATACATCTACTATATTATTATGGTAGGTGCACCTTAGTGATGCTTAGCACAAAGCATGCTTCGGATGCTGGTTGTGACCTATATTTTCCGCATGAATGACCACTTAAAGAAGAATGGTTAAGTCAACGTCCATTTCTTCCGACTGACAAGTGCCTTAATAGCAACCATGAAGATGCTTTAGTGATTGCTGAAAAAAATAAATGTTGCGATATGGGGCATTATGTCTTTTGGACATATTCTTGTTTATTTCTGGTGTGATTTTGATTTTTTTTACCAAAATTATTCTTCTTTTCAAGAAGAGAATACATCAATAATTTTTTTTTACCCCTTGTGAAATGTACGTGGAAAGTCCATCAGAGAAGCATGTGTCAAAAACCTCTGTCAGTCCAACATGGGCTGCATATGTCCAGATCAATAGACTATCCTTATAGGGCCTAAAACATTACAGGGTTCCACATGTTGGGGTTGTATCATGCTGCCCTCAGTGAAGGTTTTAATTATATGCTGAAAGCAGCATGGCGAAGTTTTTTTTTTATATGACTGCAAGTGTGTTGTTGCTGTCAGTGGACATTTGGTTTCTTGGCAATACATTTGGTTCCAGTTGTCCTATTTTTGAAATTGTGATATGTTGTTAGTATTTGTTAGAGGAAGTTTACAATAGTTTAGTATTGCAGTTTGGATTTGTGGCACCTACCTTTTGTAAATTAGGGGGCAAATGGCCCTTGAAATGTTTGTTTTGACAAACCTACTGTCACATGACTGTTGAACTTTTGTTTCTCATCGAATTTTGATGATTCTTTTTTCATTGTGTTCCTTGTCGTCATTATCAAATTCTGCACATGGAGAAAAAAAATATTTGTTTTTTATTTGTGGTCCGTTTTACAAACAATATACTATCCACATTGGTCCGCAATGTACATGTACAGATCAAACTTGCTGCGCTTGACTTGGGTATTTTTAAATTTTTGTCCCATGTCATGTTAGGACTAAGTCATGTTTTCATTAAAGATGCTGTGAATGAGAATTCTTTGAGACTGTTCAGTATTTTTTTTGTTGTTGTTGAAAGTTTGAAACCATATTTAGTTGAACATATCATACATGTTCCAATGAATCCATTTCTAAAATTCCTAATATGATTACCGGTACCTTTATAGTATGTTTCGGTAAGGTTTAGGTTTAGAGCTTGTCTAATAAACATACACTTAAACTATAAATAGTATATAGAGAAGAGATTTGAAATTTTCCATGATGATATACAAGATTTCAAAATCTAATTTTTATGCAATTTTGAGATGGAGATGACACATTACTATAAAATTTAAAGATGATAAGGGAATCCATGGAAACATCAGGGTATTCTAACTATGCCTTTTTTATGGCCCGACCACGTATGTGGATTGGCCATATAGTTTTACCCTTGTCCGTCCGTACGTCCGTCCATAACACTTTGATCAAGTTCTTGGTAAAGGTCCATATCCCAGGTAATACACATTGAGGGTAAATGATATTTTAAGAACAGGAGGGCCATCCTGTGGCTCATATCCACATTTTTTTCTAGTTAACTATCTCCTATTATCCCCAGTAACTAAGTCACAAATGAACTTAGTAATGGTCTTTGGCTGTCGTTACAGATTTTTATGGACACAATTCCTCAATACCTGCTAAATGGATTTGTCAGATTTTTTGTATTGTTTGCCACCATGTACATGTATGGAGTTGAAATATTATTGTTCAGACATTTAGAAAAGATACTTCTCATATGAATACAAAATATGTACATGCACATGGATTGGTCTTAAGCTTGGTTACAGCGAACCAATTGCAATCTTTGCTTATTAGGATACTCTAGTCATGTGATCTCAGTCCAGCTTTGGCTACATATATATATATGTACCTCAAGTTCCAGTACATTCTGTGGTAGACTTTAATATGATCTATGAATACCACATTTTTTTACTTAAGTAATATCATTATGTCTGTATACGGAGAAAGAAGGGAAGCAGATGAAGTTTTTGCAAGTAATTAACATAAGTTTCCATCAAATTTCGAGGTTTTATCTCTTAGACTTTTCTCTTTCTTGAATAGTTGAACCAATAATTACATGTGCAAATTTCAAAAAATGACTAGAATCCAGAGCCTTAATTTGAATATCTCTGGACTATTTTATCATAGGACAGGATTGCATCATTCTTTTAATATTTTTTTAAACTGTAAATAATTGTTGAATGTTGTAATTGACAAACTTAAATACAATTTTGCGGAATCTCACCGTGCATTTTTCGTGCTCATCCATCATGTATGTGGTGTCTCCAATTCCATACTTATTTTGAATTAAAAGATCTATTGGGTGTTTAATAGTGTAAAACAAAGTTCAATTATGTCTTTTAACCATGACACAACAATTTTTAAGTTCAATCTCACTATTTATTTGGCCACTTTGAGCAGTAGATAAGGTAAATACGAAAATTTGCAAATATTTAGCCTATTTTAGCATTCTAGAATTTTTTCTGATGTCTTGTATCTCGGAAACGACTCCCGTACCATACTGATTTTATTTGCTTATTTTATTGTAAATTATTTAAACTCTTTATCCTCAGTTATTTTTCAGAAAATTGTTGGACCTCCTTCTTATAAAGAATCACACATTAGTAACCATGGCAACGGCAAAATAAAGAAAAAAAATGAAAAATATGAATATTTTAGTGTTTTTTTTGGATCAAGTCCTTAATAGATATATCATTTTTTTACATAATTTGTCAGACAGACATGATTTGGACTAAGTTTTACCAATTTAATGCAGATTTTTGTAATATTCTGTAAGAAATGTCTAAAACATTGACCATTCCATGTTTTCCTGTAATATTATGAGATATGACAAAATATGGAAATTTCAATTACCTATCACAGTTAAACAACACAGTGAAATTTCTTAAAAATTAGAAATTTGGTGTCTCTAAGCATCCCTAAGAAGTGTGTATGCTGTACGTGTTCTTATGTGACCTACCATTTTACCCAAGAATCGCAAACCTTACCTTAATTTGAATTCTAGGAACATCTCATATTGAGCTGTTTAATTGTTTTAATCTTTTGGTTTTATTTTTACACATATTTTTAAACTAAGATATTTCAACACTATGTACAAATATCATTATTTTCTGCATAAGATTTTGACGTTCTAAGAGGAATAACTCCTAAAACAAAAGGTCCTACAACGTTGACCATATTACATACTAGTATTTTGCAGATCTTGATTGAAAAGCAAACCAAACCAAACCAGGGGTCTGGTTTGGTTTGCTCTGACCAAACCAAACTTTAACGCTGGTTTGGTTTGCTCTGACCAAACCAAACTAGGGTGCTGGTTTGGTTTGCTCTTACCAAACCAAACAATGGCACTGGTTTGGTTCACACTTACCAAACCAATCTAAAATGATGGTTAATATTTAAATCATAATAAATCTTTCAAGAAAAACATATTTGTTTTCCGAATGCAAATATCATAAAATGATATCGGACGTCATATTATTTCGATTCTTCGAATCATCTGTGCATGCTCCTGGTTTGCTCCCGGCAAACCAAACCAAACCAAACCAGGCCACTGGTTTGGTTTTCTCTAAAAATAGAAAACTAGGGTGCTGGTTTGGTTTACTCGTAAAATATCAATCTAATATGATGTTAAATGTTAAAATCAGAATTTGTAATTCGATTGAGACATTGATTGAATAAAATTGGTTCAATATGTAATAATTGTGAAATAGTTTGGACATTCTTTCACATCGGTTATATGAATCATCTGCGCATGCTCGAGGTTTGCTCAGAGCAAACCAAACCAAACCAAACTAGGGCGCTGGTTTGGTTTGCTTTTAAAAGTTTGGCTCGCTCTGACCAAACCAGACCAAACCAAACCAGCCGTCTGGTTTACTTTTCGAGTAAACATAAAAAGTAGACTTTGTTTTGCTAAAGTAAACCAAACAAAAAGAAAAGTGAACTTAGACCAAACTTCTGGTTTGCTTTTTTAGTTTGGTTTGCATACAGGTTTGGTTTGGACCCATCTGTATAATGCAAATTCAATATGGTGGTTAAAAGTAATGTATATATGGGGAACCTTTAATAAAGGCACGCACAAAATTTCAACTTTGTTTACTTCAACCTTGACATTTTCTTTAAGGGAGCACCCAACAGTTACAGCCCAAAAAATCGTTTCGTTTATTTTTTTTTATCTGCAAAAACTAGAGCATTTTCTTAAAACATTAAAACACGTTTTTAATTGAACCACATGAACCGAAAATATTGTGATTTATATATGTCATATAGAGAACTTGTATACCCAAATAATGCCATAAAATGGGGTAATGTATGAAATTGGATGCACATTTTCATCAAATTTCTTCATAGGAATCCAATAGTTTTATTTGTGTGCACTCCTGAGGACCAAATAATGGTGTTGAATAAAAATTGTGCATAATAATTCAGATATTTTTTTTTAATAAAACACTTTTCATGGCCAATAACCATATTTTGGAGCATAATAGTTTCATATCCGAGAGCCTATGTTTCAGCTTAAAGTCGCTGGGTAGAAAATTTCTGTCGTTTAATTTTCTTTAAAAACTAGCATAATGTATTTAAATTATATTGTTTTGAGTAGGACAAATTTAAAAAAAAATCCAACCATATGTTTTTCATCGAAACATAATCAAAGTTGTATGAATTTGGGGAGTTTTTTTCCAGTATTTACAATTTAAAATAGAAGAACAATTTATCTTCTTGGCATCTTACAACCTGTCAAATTGTATGTTTTATGTGTGATTATATGACTACATATAAAAGTGTGTGTGTTGTAAGTTACCTAAAGATGCTTTCGTATTGATATCATAGCTTCCTGATGGTCGTCGCTTCCCCGTTTGAACATATGTCACAATGTTACACAGTTCACATCTAACCAACAGGATACCTCACAAACCATACAGCCGCTCATCAACGGTATTAGAAAGGTACAAAGGGCTCTTACAAATGAAAGTAAAGTCCCTCTGCAAGAACTGCCAACTCAACAATTAAATGTATACAGCCACTTTTCCACGACTGGGGAGCATTCTTGTCCGCAGAATACATCTCAGTCTCTGCACCAATATTACACAAATTGTGCACTGACGGCTCATATTTGTAGTGGTCATTGGGAACACCTGCTTGTGTTTGTTCAACCTTTCTACCTTCATTCAACCATTTGAAATAATCTGAACGATGGGACGATTTCTTTTTAACTGATGAAAACTTTTCCAGAAGTATCTCTTTCACGTACCATTTTGTATAAACATATAAAAAATTTAGAAATATAAAAACATAGAAAAAAATCTGTCGTCTGCCCATAGCGATAGTAAATAAACAATCGGGGTTCGTCGAAAGCTTGTTTTGTACAATACTCGTCTTTACCGCCAAACGCAATAACGACCCAGAAAAGTAGTAAAGAGTTATCGTTCGTAGATGTCCGGTACCCCCTTAAATCAAGATACAATTTTTATTCAAAACGGGTCAAGTTTGATTCCTCATCTCATTTTTATTTCAAAATGATAAAAGAACATTTTTTATTAAAGTACAAGTATTTGGCTACAAAATAAGATATGCATATATAAACAGGCCTTAATTATAAAATATTTTTTCTCCTTCAGATGGACCAAAAAGGGCCTTATTGCAAACCTAGCTTCATGAACCAAATCTGCACTGACTTAATATTTGATAATCAAAGAAAAAGGTTCCACAACTAAACATGGATGAAATATGTACTTTTATCCTAATCCATACCTAGAAGAAATCAGCCCAAAAGGAACTTGCAAATGCTGGATAAATCATAAAATTCTCATAACGCTAAGTTTTTGATTGCCAATGACAGAGGTTGATATTAGTCATAGCTTTGTTTTTAGTTCGGTATTTTTTTTTGTTTTATTGTAATATGCTCTTAACAATTTTGATGTAGTGTCTGGGTTTTCAATATTATCGACAGAGCGCTTCATATGAGTCTTGAATAGACAAAACGCACATCAGTCGTAGCCAAATTTATTGTATAGAAATTTTTGGTAATTTTTCTCGAGGAAATAAATTTCCTTCACTTTCTTAAGTTGTTAAATTGTAAACTCTTCTAGTGCACTTGGGTTTTCTCTCTTTTAGATTTTGAGATCGGATTGGTATGAATATGTGCTGTTTTCATGTATGTTTGAAGTTTGTAGATGATGATTCTTCTATAATTTGGCCTTTTCATCCTCGTATCTTGCAGATAATATATTTTGTTCAATACTTTTTATATTTTATTCACCTGTTCTCGGCCTTATCTGATTGATGTCGTTCAATACATTTTCATATAAGAGTGAAATAACCTTTTAAATGACATAAAAAATAAATAAAGAAGAATTCACTTTAATATCTGTAAGTTTGTTTAAACTGGTTCTTCGTCTGCCGTGAAAAATGTGACTTTATTTTGGAGCTAAGAGCAACAGAACCCACTGTCACTGTCAAAAGGATCACTGTCACATGGGCATTGACTCTGTGTAGTCGAGTTTGTTACATAGCACGTTTTTGGTGTATTACAGCCCAACTCTGAAAAAAAATGATGGTAAACTAATCATTGTTTATGCTTAACATTATACTAGTAATTAGCAATTTAAAGGGAATCCAGATTTATTCAGAATATTTTTTGCTTTTTTTTATTTCACGTTTTAACGATCAAGATTTGTTTGGGTGTTTGTTACCTTTAATGTTACGGTATCAAATGTTTGGAATATTTGATCTGCGTGTCACGCCTTTCTGTACAAGTGGATTAAAGGTCGAAGGTCAAAGCACACAATTAATCACTTGTCAATGCAATATGCTTGCAATGGATGACACTTTGTTATTTACAAAAAAATAGTCTAAGTCTTGTACATTTACATGTCATTAGGTTTTTCAGTTGCATGCTTAAAATGGCTTTCTCCAAGTACTCCCATTTTCTTCACCATAAAAATTAGTCATCCTGTTTTGCCAAGACGTGTTGCAAAAAAAGGTTACCCCTTTAAAATAAAGAAGTACACGACGCAACCAACATGAACAGCTTCAGTTTTAAAGATCAAAACGGAAAACAGCCAGCGTTCTTCGTCATGACCAGACGTTGCTGTTCGCTCTCCTGCATTGACCCAAGACTAAATTTACAATATAGAAGATTCAAAACCAAACCCTAAATTATCAACGAAAACACCATTTCTGGATATAAAAAAAAACAGATAGACGACACGGACAAACAAAAGCTTTTACAAGGATTCCTGTCTTTTGACAAGTACATATACAATGTGGCGTGATTAAACTCGTTTTTTTTTTGCCCAACCTTCAATCTATTTACACAGACAGATTAACACATTACTTACTTGGCCTTATGACTGAAAAGCAAACATAACGCTAATATTAGTAAATGTTAACAAAATAACAAAAACAACTAATGACGTTTGAAAGTAATATTTAGCTTACTTTTTAATTCTTTTTCTTTGATGATCAATGGAATTATATACCACCTTAATTTTCTTTATAATTATTCAATCCTTAAATTTAATTTGCTATCGGTTTTGTGGAGTGTTGAGTCCTAGAAGCGATTTGGTGTATATGCCATGACCAATCTAATGAGAAAATCTAAGTTTAAATTACTTAATTCTGGTTTAACATGTTTAACAGTGCTTTAACTAGGATTAAGTTACATAAAGAAGAATAAACCTAACTAAATGTTAGTTACTGGAAAACCTTGATGTTAGCAGCTTTAACTAAGATTATCACGTATCTTTCATTATGTTCAGAAAATTTCGGTTTATCTGAGTTTGAATAGAAAAACTTATTTCTTCTAGAAAAAATGAAAATCCTAGTTTTCTCAACTTAATGATAGACACTTCAGTTAATGCTAGATTCAGTTACTTCAACTAAGATTAACTGAAAGGTTAAATCAACCGTTTTGATTGACCAGAACAGAACCCATCTGTTCTGAGAACTTAGTTTTATATGAAGCCAGCTAAATGTGAATAACAGAAAAACCTTTTTTTATCTTCGTTCAAGTAGTTCTGAGCTAAATGATAGTTAAGTCAGTTCACCCTAGATTAAGATCAGTTAATCTAGAATAACTCAACTTAATCTAGGTTTTATCACTATTGTGGTTGTGGCATGCAAAATATATGATCCTTCAATTATTTCAGATGTCAAAATCAAATACATAGAGATTTGAACAGTCATGACAGTGTAATTCAAGGTTTGATTTAGCTCCACTGATTTATGTTGGAACAGAGGATGTTGGATGCAAGAGTTTAAAGTTTAAGTGCCTTAAAGTAATTCATGAATACTTAAAATTGATTTAAGTATGAGTCAAGTCTTAAATGACTTCGGGCATGGAAGTTATAATGATACTCACCAACACTGCAGTCTAAAAAATAAAAATATAAATATGATTGAAACAAGGCGTGTTTAATATTCTTAATTACCTAATCCGAAAGCCGGAACCATATCATCGTTTTTTAAGTTATTATGATTTTCCTGTCAAGCAAAGTTATATTGGATGTGTCGTGTACATGTTATTGTTTTGGAAAAAAATATAACTTCTATAACATATATGTCATGCATGTTTTTGTCTCATCACTATATGCATCTTCCATACCAATATGATTGATGTGGCAGTAATTGGTTATGGACCAAAACAGTTTTTCTGTAAGTGGGTGCAAACGCCAACGCTTGGAATATCACAAAAGCCCCTAATTATCTCGCGGTGAGCAAAAAAATGCTGTTTTCATAATCTATTACACGGTTAGTATAAAAACGCAGAAACTCACTGACTACTCACTGATCAGAGGGTAAATATTGTTTCAGTTTCAGTTTCAAAATCACTAAAGATCAGGATCATACCACTTAACAATTGACCAGTCTTGATATGTTGTAAGGTTTCTTCTTAAGTTTTAAACATAATTCCTTTTTGAAATATATTGAAATATCTTACAATTTTGCCACTGGTTACTTACGAATAATTACATTCTAATTCACAACGAGACTTTCGATTGGGTAATAATACTTCGGTAATGCAGTTTCATTATTCGATGAAACTCACTAGCACGTGACACCTTGGCGACAACTTTTGCGGAAAATTTTTTAAAAGATGAACCATTCGTTTCGTGCAAATTTTTGTGCAAACACTTCATTTACTTTATTGAAATGTCAATTTATACATTGAATGCAATATTTTGTAGTTTTATTGGTGCATAAAAGCGTGGACCTTTGAGCATATTTTAAACATAAAGCGCTACTGTCATGACTGTATTCAATGTATAAATACTTATTTTGCAACAAGAATATCAATACAAATAATTACCTGTAAATCTAAAATTATTGTAAAATGTTCATACCAAAGACTGTTTATAACATAAAAAATATTAATTTTTAACAAAAATTTAGGCGGTAGAAAATCAACTTAGTCCTATAAAACTTTATTATTTAGTCTATAAAGCAGGCCTGTCACATACATCACATAGTTAACATAACCTGGCCTACCATGATAATGCGACTGCTTTATTAGGCAGTCATGGCATAACTTATTTTCAAGTTAAATTTGAACCAGCCGTGCGTCTGCTCAATGCATTCGCATGACCAGTCAAAAGTGAAGTTGAAGTAGACTCCATATCTGTTCTTCAAGTTAACTTTATCTACAGAATCTCTGTGTATACCCATCTTACCATGTTATCTGTTGTTAATAACAACGTAGGCGCACCCTTTTGGTGATTGAATGTATACAACAAAATCGGTGACAAATCGTACCACGCATAACTATAAAATTTGGTCTTCCGGAAGAAAAGGTATTACGTGTTTAATTTCAACAATGCAGACTAGCCTTATCTAAAATGATAATAAATAATAAGATAAACATTGACACATGTTTTGTAATTTTTTTTCTATAAAAAAATTCAAATTAAGAAAATACATACCAAGATTTTCATCTGAAAATAACAAAATGCACAAAATAAATCATTTCATCACATTCCATTGTCAATAAACTGTGTGTTTTCCAAACATACTAAATCACTTAAAATAAATAGTAAAATATGCATTTATTTCACTTACTCAAAAATATGAAGAGAAACTCGTCAACAACAGTATTGCATGCTATGTTTACATTAGAAGATTTTTGTATGATAAAAGTTTCTTAAAAATATATCTAAAAAGGCTGCATGGTGTCCATTAAATAAATCTCTTTTTTTAAGTTATATTTGTGTTCTCAATTCTACTAGTAAGTCATTCTTTCTTATACGAAGATAAATAGGTTAAGAGTATAATCGAGTGTATTAAAGGCTTTCTTTATTTGATTCTTTAATTATGGAAATTTTGGGGGATTTTTAAAACGGAGCATCTTTGTCAGTATCATTTCAAACGTTTAGCCAACTTTTTATTTGAAATGACTAGTTATAGCTTTAATGATGTGTGAATAATTTTTTTTATTTATTTTATTGATGAAATGATTACATGAAAAACAAATAGAAAGATATATAGCTTTTTCTTTTAAATTCTTATTTCATTTGACATAATTTGTGGAATACGTGTGACTAATTTTGAATAAGAAATATATTTGAAAAAAAAAACTGTTTTTCTTATATATTTCAAAGAAGTACCGTGACCCAATGTTTGAATTGCATAATTCTAAATTAATCTTTTAATTATTATTTGAAACAAACGAGTAGAAATTATATGTATAGTTCATGCAGTTAAAGATATAAGTTTTTAGGATTTTTTCTATATAATATATACAAATACAAAAAGTGGGTCACAAGTTTAGACAATAATCTACGTTGCAATTCTTTGTTATTTTGGAGTAAATTTTAACTTGAATTATATACCTTGTTTAAATGAAAATAGTTATTATTAATTTATACTTGATGTAATTGTTTATATATTAGGTTGACTTGATTTTGTTATAATAAATAACTAAACAAATGACCCAAAATTTTACCAAACTTTTATCGTATGCAGACATAAGCATAAGCGTAGAAAATATACAATAACAAGAGGCTCCCAGGAGCCTGAAACGCTCACCTTGCCTTGATGTTAACCCTATTAAGACTTTTGTATAGCTAAATAGCTGTACAATTAAGCAAGCAACAGCTTTTCTCTATCAGCAATGGCTTTCATTCTATAGGCCAAAAACACTAATTTTCCCCTTTAAGGGGCCGTTACTCCTATAAGGGGTCATCTGACAACTTTGATCCTAGGGAGACTTTTGTAGAGCTAAATGATCTGAACATTTAAGCAAGCACCAGATTTTCTCTATCTGCAATAATTTTCATTCTTTAGACCAAAAACACTCTTTTTTGGATTTAAGGGGCTGTAACCGCTACAAGGGCTCATGTAACAACTTCGACCATATGGAGACTTTTGGTGAGCTTAATGATCGCTAAACATTTAAGCAAGCAATAGCTTTTCTCTATCTGCAATAGTTTTTATTCTATAAGCTAAAAACACAATTTTTCCCCTTTAAGGAGCCGTAACTCCTATAAGGGGTCATCTGACAACTTCGACCCTATGGAGACTTTTGGTGAGCTTAATGAGCTAAACATTTAAGCAAGCAGTAGCTTTTCTCTATCTGCAATAGTTTTCATTTTATAGGCTAAAACACAATTTTCCCCTTTCAGGGGCCGTAACTCCTGTAAGGGGTCATCTGACAACTTTGACCCTCTGACTTTTGTAGAGCTTAATGAGCTGAACATTTAAGCATGCAACAGATTTTCTCTATCTGCAATAGTTTTCATTCTGTATGCTAAAAACACTATTTTTTGCCTATAAGGGGCCGTAACTCCTATAAAGGGTCATCTGACAACTTCACCTTTTGAAGAGTTTTGTAAATCTAAATGAGCTGAACATTTAAGCAAGGAACAGCTTTTCTCTATTAGCAATAGTTTTCATTCTATAGCCCAAAAACACTATTTTTCGCCTTTAAGGGGCCGTAACGCCTATAAAGGGTCATCTGACAACTTTGACCCTATGGAGACTTTTGTAGAGCTAAATCATGTAAATGAGCTGAACATTTAAGCAAGCAACAGCTTTTCTCTATCTGTAATAGTTTTCATTCTATAGGCTAAAACACAATGTTTCCCTTTTAAGGGGCCGTAACTCCTATAAGGGGTCATCTGATAACTTTGACCCTATGAAGACTTTTGTAGAGCTAAATGAGTTGAACATTTAAGCAAGCAAACAGTTTTTCTCTACCTGCAATAGTTTTCATTCTATAGGCCAAAAACACTATTTTTGCCTATAAGGGGCTGTAGCTCCTATAAGGGGTCATCTGACAACTTCGACCCTAAGGAGACTTTTGTAGAGCTTATAAGTGAGCTGAACATTTAAGCAAGCAATAGCTTTTCTCTATCTGCAATAATTTTCATTCTATAAGCCAAAAACATGAAAACCCACTATTTTTCACCATTAGGGGCTGTAACACCTATAAGGGATCATCTGACAACTTCGACCCTATGGAGACTTTTGGTGAGCTTAATGAGCTAAACATTTAAGCAAGCAGTAGCTTTTCTCTATCTGCAATAGTTTTCATTTTATAGGCTAAAACACAATTTTCCCCTTTCAGGGGCCGTAACTCCTGTAAGGGGTCATCTGACAACTTTGACCCTCTGACTTTTGTAGAGCTTAATGAGCTGAACATTTAAGCAAGCAACAGATTTTCTCTATCTGCAATAGTTTTCATTCTGTATGCTAAAAACACTATTTTTTGCCTATAAGGGGCCGTAACTCCTATAAAGGGTCATCTGACAACTTCACCTTTTGAAGAGTTTTGTAAATCTAAATGAGCTGAACATTTAAGCAAGGAACAGCTTTTCTCTATTAGCAATAGTTTTCATTCTATAGCCCAAAAACACTATTTTTCGCCTTTAAGGGGCCGTAACGCCTATAAAGGGTCATCTGACAACTTTGACCCTATGGAGACTTTTGTAGAGCTAAATCATGTAAATGAGCTGAACATTTAAGCAAGCAACAGCTTTTCTCTATCTGTAATAGTTTTCATTCTATAGGCTAAAACACAATGTTTCCCTTTTAAGGGGCCGTAACTCCTATAAGGGGTCATCTGATAACTTTGACCCTATGAAGACTTTTGTAGAGCTAAATGAGTTGAACATTTAAGCAAGCAACAGTTTTTCTCTACCTGCAATAGTTTTCATTCTATAGGCCAAAAACACTATTTTTGCCTATAAGGGGCTGTAGCTCCTATAAGGGGTCATCTGACAACTTCGACCCTATGGAGACTTTTGTAGAGCTTATACGTGAGCTAAACATTTAAGCAAGCAATAGCTTTTCTCTATCTGCAATAATTTTCATTCTATAAGCCAAAAACATGAAAAACCCACTATTTTTCACCATTAGGGGCTGTAACACCTATAAGGGATCATCTGACAACTTCGACCCTATGGAGACTTTTGGTGAGCTTAATGAGCTAAACATTTAAGCAAGCAGTAGCTTTTCTCTATCTGCAATAATTTTCATTCTATAAGCCAAAAACATGAAAAACCCACTATTTTTCACCATTAGGGGCTGTAACACCTATAAGGGATCATCTGACAACTTTGACCAAATGGAGACTTTTGTAAAACTTTTGATACTGAAGCAGTACGGTGGCATCAGATTTCTATCTCTTATACTTTATGATTTTCAAGCCAAAAACAGTAGTCTGACCCCCTGGTCTATTTTTAGTAACAGCGGCCATTATTTTGACGTATCAAAAATCAAGACACAAGTTAAGTGCAGGACACCCTAAAGATCTTTAGTACCAAGTTTCATTAAATTCTGTTCAGTAGTTTCAGAGGAGAAGATTTTTGAAAAATTGTTAACGGACGAAAGACGACAGACGACGACAGACGACGACGGACGACGACGGACGCCAATTGATGGCAATAGCTCACCTTGACCAAAGGTCCAGGTGAGCTGAAAAATTAGACCACAGTGCTTATTTCAGCAGTTATAAAAATAGGTCATTTTTTAGACCACCAAATGCAAACTCCCTTAAAGTAGAAAATGACACTTGAAATATGACCAGAAAAATATGTAGAAAGGTTGATAAAAATAGAAAAATTAATGTAAAAAGGAGTAATTTATAATAACAAAATCAAGACAGACTTTTTTCAACATAAGCTTCTTTCTTCGCTTTAAGATACTATTATCCATCTAAGAGCCGTATATTTTCCCAATTTGACCTACCTTTCATTACACGTGGTGATGATTCTGCTTCCCTGAGTGTCGTGCTATTGCATACGGCACAGATTGACGGAAAATTCTTAAGCAACACTGTAAGCGAAAAAATACAATTAAAAGGAATTATTTTCGCATTTGGTGTAATCATATCTATCTAGAAATTTGCAATTATAGGTGACTTAAGACATTATATATATAAAGGAGCCAATGAGCAAATAAAAGGGATTCCAAAACAAGACAATAAACTTTATACAGAAAAAAAACGTCTCTAGAATAAAATTTATTATAATTCATCATGTTAAATAAAATGTCATAAAAGACAAACAAGGTGGTAAAAGTTTGTGCCTTTTTCATGTGTTTGGGTTTCGTTAAGCATAGTTACTTGGCATTTGTAAAAAAAATCAATGTAAAGATCTTTCCTTGTTCATTGATTTCAATGCATGTTAGAAAAATATATACTTTGATTGTTTTTGTCCCTGGAACAGGAAAAAAAAGAAGTTCAGAATTAACTTATCTACTGATTTAAAATATCTTCCCTTTATACCGTAATTTGTATAGTAGACGGTAATGGCACCACTTTTTTCATCCAATATATATTTATCGCAGGTATATGTTGCATGGGTGTCGTTGCCTGGAATTTCAGTCCTGAATAAAAAAAGGAATGATTTCAAGGTTTATTAAGTGGAAAAATGCAATTGCAAAACAATGTTAAAAATAGAAAGCTCCACCCAGCAGGCATATTACGACCCGGTTTATTTGAGGCCCAATATGGATAGGCTTTTGCTCTTGACACATGCAGTCCATGGTGGACTGTCCAAATTTTTTTCACATGCTTTCGTTGGGGGTCTCATACACATTTTCACAAAATAATCTCCCAAAAATTAAAGCAACATAAATAATACCCCTTTTGCAATTAATTACATGTAAGGATACCAGCTACCTTTTGTAGCCCCTTATGGCTCCTATTTTCAAAACGGGATAGGGGGAGTAACAAAACTTTATTTTCAATTCAGTTAATTCATTAAATTCAATTCGGATAAAAAATTAACAAAAATGTTGAGCTTTTTGGACTTACATCGATTTCTGAGGCAGAGCGTCACGTTTGACACAAAAATGCTTTTACTGGGTAGTTTTGCTCCTCGGCTGCTTAATTGACGGTTGGCAGCGCCAGTGGTGTTCTACAGCAAGCAGCAACCGCTTACTCTTCCAGAGCACATGCGTTCACGTGTTTTTAGCAAACCATGGTGATTTGCCTTCTTGTGCAGCAACTTCCCGTCAATGCACTCGTAGACAAATATGGAATTTCTATCTCGCAAATGAGTGCAGATGTTTGTTTCTCATAGAGTTTATTTTGTCTACCTTGACCGAATCTGACACACTTAATTGGAAATATGCAATGCAACGGGTGTGCTATAGGAGTCAGGGCCCGCTTACTCTTTTAGATCACATGAGGTCATTCTTGTTACGACTTGAGTTGCTCTTGTTGATACCTGTTCGGTTATTTTTTGTATTCTATGTTTCGTATTTCCTCGTGCTGTTCTTGATTGTGTTTACCAGTTTTGCGATTGCCCTATCGGACTTTTGACACTACAATGCCCAATTTGTGCCTGTTTGCTTCTTTCATTCTCGTAAAGACTTGAGTTCGTGTTGTTGATTTCTATTCATTTTTTTTTATATTTCCGTGCTTTTTATTGACCATTTTCGTTTTGATATCGTTGATATTTACTGGTTTGTCTCTGTCCTTTCGGACGTTTCACATTCTGATGCTTCATGTATACATGTACCTCTCTTTGTCTTAACATAAGTCTTATTTTACAGGTAAACTGCTTAACAGACATGTCATCTGGACACACCCCTGTCATCTTGTTGTGATCACGCTTGTGACAATACGTATTTTACCAGTGCTTTAATAAGTTCCATCGGTCTAGAGAATACGAATAACTAGAAGCCAGGAGTGAAAGATTAGATACTTAACATTAAAAATCAACGGTTTCAATAACAGCATAAGATCCATAAACTGTAGTACTTGTAAAATTTCCAATGTTTAAGGAAGAACGGTATAATACACACTTGGTATCGCATATGAGAATGTGTGAATTTCAGTTTTAAGGCTACATGTTTTACCCTGTATATCAAATCATTATGTACGTTTACCCAAATGAACTGTTTTGGAGCATAAAGATTTTTATGACGATTACATTAATAGCTTGTCATTTGCGTAAACAAACTGATAAATTATAACGGACAAGCCTTTTCCGTCTGAAACATTGCATCCGTGTTAGTCTAAAATATGAAGAAAGTCGATTGTTGTTCCCCCGCCGCGACGCGACGTAGATACCTAGTTATGGTGTTTGTCCGTGCGTCCGTCCGTCCAAATGAATAAAAGTTATGGGATTGTATCGATTTTGTTCAATTGAGGTAATAGGAACACATTGTGAGCTCAACTCCTCTGAGACTGCTTAATAGATTTTAATGAAAATGTGTAAGATTGTTGGTAATGATTTGTAGTTGATCATATCCTACTACCAATTTGATTCAACAAATTTTACAGGACTTATGGGACTTTATCGACTCTGTTCATTTAAGGTCATTGGAAGACTTTGCAGGAAAAGATTTTGGTGAAATTTTGTATGATTGTTTGTCATGTTATGAAGGTAAACATATCGCAATGCCATTTTTATTCTTCAAATTTGAGTTAATTTTCGACTTTAATGCAGAGACGGGGACATTGGCTAGCAATCTTGTTTCTTTTTTAATCATGACTGTCCGTTAATGACCGGGAGAGTAATTTTTGAAACTATTAATGGATGAATTTCTTTCAATTGTCTTAAATAACTTTGAAAACTCCCTGTCATGAGCATTATAGATGGATGCTAATTCTGTCATGATGACCAAAGAAATATTTTGAGGGGTTCAAAACGTATAAATGACTCTTTCGTACTTGCTTCGACCAGAACCAAGCCCAACATACATGTATACATGTATTTTTTGTCAACCTTTTGATGTTTGTGGGGCAAATGTTCAAAGGGACCATTTGAAGGTTATAGTTGTGCCTAGCCTACAAATTAACATTAAATGATAAAACTATAGTATCCGTTTTCAAGCGTTAAAATTAATTATAACTGTCGTTTTTATATCGTGTACATGTATATTGTGCATGATACCATGGATCACGATGGATCAAACCATGAAAAATGAAATAATATTAACCTTTTTGCAATTTTAAATTTTATGAGTTTACCTCACTTTATGAGTTTGGTAACATCTCTCCGATTTCCTTTTATAAGTAGGAGCATCATAATACTCAGGTAGCTAGAACTAAAGATTCTGTCAGAATCCTATTACTCAAGGTAACACACACATGACAAAGACAACGACAACAACGACAGCATCATAACATTTTACGTCCACAAATGCTTTGTGGTCATATACAAATGTTAAACCCCACTGATCAATTTCTTGGAGACATTTTATAGTATCATCATGGATTCATACCTTGACATGATGAAAGGCCCAGATCTCATTACACACTCAAACGTGTTAGTCAGTTCGCCATTTTCATACTTTGATTTTATTGAACCGTTAAAAACAACACGTTCTTCAGGTTGGTCATCCATATATTGAAAAGAACGATTCTGCATAAAACATGGGTAGGCACAGAATCCATTCACTAAATTATCTTTACCTGCAAAAGACAAAAACATGTAGATTAGCTCTATTTTGCAATTGTTTCAAAATGAAAATGTAGTCATTAGATATTTTTACTACTTTTATCATAATACTTAATTGTACTTTTACTGAAATGAAAAAAAACACGATTCATTTTCAAGCTTTTTCATCAGTTGGTCCAAACAGAGGGAAAGTACATACATGTCGTGTAACTCATTATTATGAAATGTTTCAGTATCAATATCAATAAAACTCTTTTTGTAATAACATGCATAATAAACCATTCATTCACAAGAATGTTCTGAGTCATTTATAGCATAAAACAGTCGATAAGCAGTATCCTAGAAGTTTACTTTTAAATTAGTGCTTATTTTTATTTGTTTTTTTTTTAAGATGGCTTGTTTGTAAAATCAAAATGCACATCATCTTTTTTAAATTTGCTGAATTATATGACGTAAATGCGTTTGGAAAGATGTAAAAGTAAAAACTAGAGTGTACACAAAATAGTGAAGACATTACATTGTATCAGTTATATAAAATTAGCATATTAATTACTTTACATTCAACTTCAACCACATTTTACTCGTCTTAATACCCCGACCTAATACCCCTAACGTTTGATTTGAATTAAGTAAACAAAGCGATGTTTGAACGTGTAAGCCGCATTACGCAATGCACACAGAGAATCAGTTGCGCACTAACTTCAGAAGGTGGAGATAAGGAAAAAAGCGCCACACAAGTTGAGGTCTTGATTGAGTGAAAAGAAAACTAATTTAAGTACCAGAAGCTAAAGAAACAAATCATGAATATGAATTGTGATATATTCATTAATTGTAAATTAGCGGTTTTTTCCTTCGATCTCATCTGCCTGATATTTTTCAGTATCATAGACAATCCGTGATCCTAAAAAAAAATCAGTTTGGAGCACTGGATTATTGTATGACGTCATCTTATGATATGTGATATAGTTTGTGCTGACAACTTGTTAAAGATTTGGTTTTTAATGACTAAAAAAAATTGATACTATATACATCTACATAGCATCAGTCTGACCCTACCGGGATCACATTTTAACATGTTCAGTTATTAAGACATGCACATTTAAGACATTATTTTAATATAATTTTATTACAATTATTGGGTGGTTTTGCATTCTTCGATGTCGAACTGCCACAATTCTTCTATTTTGGAAATTTAAAACAACATGATCAGAAGTCCCTGCTCTCCGAGACTTAAATATTTCTAAATTCTAAATAGGCATGATTCAAATCCAAAAAATGCGCATATCTATATAATGTCACAAAAAAGTACATGTATACCAAAGGGGCAATCCTATAAAGTAAATCAGAATTTTATGAAAATCTGTTCAGGGGATAAACTTGAGTTGCGAATAAGATATGGGTTATCCTTGTTTTCTAATGGCTAAGTCCATGTTTGCTTTGAGAAATCTTAAAAAAAAAATCAAAACAATTAAACTTTAAATAGGCGCATCTACATTTTGTATATGTCATAAATATTGTTTAACAATTTAATGAAAATCCATTAAAGGGTTTAGAGGAGGTGCAGATAAGCGATAGAAACTAGTATCTAAGGAGAACAGTAGACGGACAGACACCCTATCACTACATATCCCCTTAATTAGCGGAGGTATAATACAATTTGGTATACATATGCCTCGGCACTGGGCTAACAAGGCGGCCTCCCTGTCTTTTGACTTTAAACTTGCATATCTTTTTGTTTTCAATATTGACACCTTTATCTAAAGTTTGGTGTGTAGCACATATCTCGGAAACTAGGTATTGGGTCTACATTACTTGGCATGCAATTGTTCTGATGTAAGTATTTTTATTGAGGGTAGGAGAGAGGTAATAAAAGCATAAACTAAACGGATTATTTATAATGTGCAACATGAACAGCTTAGTTTATGCTTCTATAAACCATCATTTATGATAAACCACTTAACAAATAAGTATTGATCTATTCGGCGAAAATTTTTGTTAAAATTACATTTGTTTTTCAATAAAACCTTTAAAATTCGGTTAAAGTGTAAGTTTGCATTTTTTATCATATCATATAAAAAACAACTTTGATGAAATTCCTAGCGCTCAAATATACATAGTTCGGATACAATTGACTTTTGAAAGTAAAACAAATCTATCCATGGAGGGTCACGTGATTTGTACTAGATGGCGCTTCTCAACGTCTAAATGTTGCATCCTATACCCATATGGTATTTATCGATGTGTACAACAACGGACAATTTAATATGATTCAAATTAATTCAGGAATAATAAAATAAAAGTCAGTCTAATGTTTGATTGTAAACAGTTTTAATATGATACCAACCGTTAAGTTCAAAATTATTTTTAATTGATATTCTTAGATTCGCCGTACGGTATATTTCGGAATGTAGAGAATTCATACTATTTCTTTTATACATCCTGTATAAAATGCATGGTTCCCTGACATCCTACTGTGATTACCTTGCACGATTCGTTTGAAATAATATTATTATGATTAGTCCTTTCGTGCAAACCATCACACCTCAGGGGCGGACTTACCGTTTTCTGTGTATAGGATTTTATTCCCCTGTACAAACCACTGGCACAACAGGGGTTCACCTGCCGTTTCCTGTGTACATGTATGTTAAGTACCCCCGTGCGAACAATCGGCACCACAGGGGTTAAATATCGCTTCCTGTGTATTAAAAGTTGACATTTACCTTGTTGGAATGGGTTCATATCCCAAATGAACAAAAAAAATATGACAGTCATTCCTTATAAATAAATTTCCAAAACGATGAAGATCTTACTCATAAAAGAACTAAAATGGTGGCACTTCCTGTAAAAAGTGGGCGTTTCGCAATTTTTTCATTGAGATATGACAAAAAAATGTCGTCCAATCAAATTGCAGTATTTTAATCAATTTATTTTTATGGTCTTGTGTATTGGAATAAAATTACGAAAATATTTCTTAATATATCGGTATGATGCCTACCCTCATTAAAATAAATAAAATAGACGAAAAACTAAAAAATCGCAAACTTACAATTTAGATAAATAGGCGTATAAATACAGATAGGTACACACATAACCTGTACGGTCAATTACCTTGAAAAGTAGACATCAAGTGAACTTCAAGTTCACATGTGACTGGTCATGTGACTGCTTAAAAAGACATACAACTGGTTCCAAGTTAACTGAAAAGCAGTCATAATGCCATGTCTGCTTTTAAAAGCAGTCGGAGACTTACAGCAGGTCTGGTCAAAGTGGTCATCTCAGTACAAAAAAATACGATAAAAGAGACGATTTTAATTTTAAAATTATTAATTTTCCTAACCTTGAAAGTAACATACCAACGTCACCTACATACAGTATCTGTATTTCACAACTAATTTGATATGACAGGGCTTGTACACATTTTCCAGATTTTTTGATCCGACACCACTTTCTTCGTAAGCGACTATATTAGACCAAGGTTATAAGAAAATACGTCTCATACGATCTCTGCATGTAATAAGTTCTTTCTTCGTTATCAGCCACTGGTAAAAAAATTCAATATCATGTTAGACGAAATGGTAAGTTCTTGCTTTGATACGTGTTTGGGTGGTTGATGTACTGAGATGATCATCTTAGCATCCCTGATATGTCATCACAAACCTGTTGTGTTTTGTGTTTTGTGTAACTACCGGACCCAAAGATAGCAATGGAAGAGGGAGGTTTGGCGCACCTTAAAACCTGGTTTAACCCACAATTTCTTTTGAAATGTCTGTTACAAGTCAGGACCAATTTGGTCTTCTATTTTCCAGTATGTCATCCTTGTTTTTTCCGTCTATTGGACATTTGTGATTGATTCTCCAAGTTCTGGTCTGGTCAAAGCAGTCACGAATTTGTTACTGTTTAGGACCAGTCATGAAAATGCTGTCGCAAGTCTGCTTTGATCAGTCATGAGTTAACGCAATTTACTCGAGCAGACATGAGCAGACACTGAAAGCTGTCACAAAGTAAATGTTATATTTACATTCGTACATGTTATGTGTGCATCTATCTGTACATGTATCTACATCTGCCGTCTAATGCGGTAAAATCGATATCTATTTTGTTTGTAACTTCAACTTTTACTCAATTTGTAACTCGAACTCTAAATCGAACTCAAGTCTAACTCGATTATTGCCATGAAATGCACTGTTTCTAGTTATGTTAAATTTCAACTCGAACTCTCGAACTTGAACTCGGACTAGAATTGTAGCTCGAACTTTAACTCGATTTTTAACTGAAACTTGAACTTCGACTCGAACTCGAACTCGATGATAACCAACACCCATGTTTTTGTATATATGAAACACTAAGGGGAAGAACTTTTAATAATATGCTCACCAGTATGCTTACAAGTGTGCATTTGAAAATCCCGACCACCGGTCAATTTTTGAAACCAACATGAAGCGTAGAAAAGAAAATACAGAAAAGAATTCCATTGGTTCATAAATTTGTTTTTGCTAAATATAGCATTGAGTAAGCTATCGAATAATACTCGCACATTAATTATAAAATCGCCTATGTGCTCAAAATTACGCAAAAATGGGCTATTGAAATAACGTTAAAAATCACCCCCTTTTTCGACCAACAAAATAAGGAAAGTATTTACTTATTTAAAAAATGTGTGCAGATTATGTAGGAAAAATCATCCAATGCATATTTTTTTTAAACTATACATATGATTTTTACATTTTTTTGTTTAATAACCGAAAGCGGTTTTTATACTTTTGATTACCCTAATAAATCATGGGGTCTCGGTACTGCTTTTCGAAAAATTTAAAAAAAACTATTTTTACAATGCATTTCCTTATAAAAATATGTCACACATTTCCCACCAATTATCTCCCCTGAGATTTTTTAAAAGAAAAAGCTTAATATTTTTTGTAGTGTTTATCATGTAACTTATGTGAAGAAATAGATTTCACTTCATTTAAAAGCGAAAACAAATCATTTATATTGAAATATATGCGAAAGGACAAGATATGATAAGGGTCCAATTTTGCCCCTTAATTTTGAAATTATTAAAACGAGCTAAAATTATGTGATATATACTTTAAATTAGTTAAACTTTACGATATTACTCTATCAGCATTATTCTGTTTAAAGTGATCCATTATGGTGTTGAAATAATTACTCAAAGTGGCTTTAAAATCCTGATTTAGTGAAAAACGGAAAAAAACCTGCAATTTTGAAGTGGTTTGCAGCACATTTAATTATGAGCCACACAGAGTACCACTACAAAAATTTATGTAGATAATCATTTTTAAAATCGAAACAGACCACAGAAATATCTTAGTGGTACTTCGTGAAGCTCATAGTTAAATTTGCCAAAAACTTCTCAAAATGTGCATGATTTTTACACTTTGTCACAAACATGCCATTTTCACATAATTTGTTGACGTCACTGTGACATAATAAACAAGATTTAGTTAAAATTAATGTTATTATACTGTACCTTGTTCATCTAAGAACTCATCTAGAATAATTTAACTTCAGTTCAATTATTTATAAAAAAAATGGTAAATTAGGTGGCCAAATTTACTACTTATCATGTCTTGTCCTTTGCAAGGTGACTGAAAAAGATGCTACGTTTTAGACTGCCAAACTCCCTTAAAAAGAACCAGCTTCAGATTTTCACAGAAAGACAATTAGATGCACAAGGTACAATTAGTTAATGGTTAAGACAATTTTCCGTCACGTTTTAAAGCAGAATAATTAAATTTTAGTAATTTATGAAGGTATTATATCAATTTCACAAAATAAGGCTTTTTAACAAGCTTTTCGAAGTTATTCAACATCTTGAGAGATGTAAAAATACACGCAGGACCGTATTCTACCCTACCGTTTTTTTTCACCTTTAGATAGGCGAAAATAGGCCCGTATCACAATCCATCCTTTTCATATTTGTAGATATAATGTTAAGTTACAAAGCTTTGGATGCATATTAGGAAGAAAGGAGTAGGGGCGATAAGGCCTTTGTTAAGCTTTAATATATAAAAGTTATGGAAAAGTGTCCATCTCTGGCTAAAAGGCAAATATGCTCAAACATTTTTAACTTTAATATTGAAGCGTCAGGATAACGC
>CAXARO010000216.1:0-66261 GCA_963971305.1 Arcuatula senhousia | reverse complement strand
CATTTTCTGTGTAACAATGATTTATATTTATCCATGCCTAGATGTGCATAACAAAAGATGTAAAAAATGCTGTCAGATGAAAATTGCTATTACATTAAGTACATTGTATAAAACAATACTGGTATTCACTTTTTGCTTTATAAAACAGGAAATAAAGTGCAAACAATTATGGGTTTGAGATCAACAATTTTGCATTAAACAATACTTTAACTTCCATGTTATTTCCTTTACAATTCTACTTTTGTGTTTTACACTTTCCCAATACTGTAACAGTAATACTATTTCATGGATTGAAATCCAACATTTAGAGTCATCTAATAAGCTTTACATAACGGAACACTCTGATCTTGAACTTCTTTCATCGTCGTCATAATCATTGTCCCAATCGTAATCATCATCGTAGTAATCAGACTCATTGTAGCTGTCATCGGAATGTTCACTCTCTGGGTAGGTCACGCCAGAAGCTTTTGGATTGTACACGCAATGAGGACAGTCAGGATGGCATAACACCAACTCAGCTGGCAATGTAGTCATACATACAGCACTATTGTACATGGCATTGCTGAGATTGGATAATGGAAGAGATTCTAATTCCATCCATTTACGCTGATGGCATAGATACTTAAAGCACTTCTTGCTGTTCTCCCCTCCGAAGACAAACAGTTGATCGTTGACAAAGTAATACATGGCAGACTTGCACAATTCTACAGGTGGCTTGGTTATTTTGGGAAAACAAAACCAGGTATTGTCATTTGGACTGAACTTTCTTATGGTCTTCTTTTTGAGATCAAGTTGGACAATCTCATCTTTGTTCACCATCATTTTTGTAAGGGCAAGAGTTGAGCTACAAGATTTGGCACGATTGGGTTCAGTCAGTCGCTTATCAACATTTTCAGAGATATCATAATACTTAATGGAAAATGTTTTCTTAATTCCCCATTCACAGATGATTCCTATTCTATTTCTTCCTAGATCACATCCATAGAACACATCTATTGAACAGCAACTAAACAGGTAGTTAGTATCCAAGCTGCCATCTTCTTTAACTTCCATCAACTTGCAGTAAGTGCCAATTTGATTGACAGTTTTAAAGCCACTTCCCAATAGGAATACTCTTGAGCCACACAAAATGAGATCATGTAGAGCAAAGCCCATAAGATTAATGTCATGATCAATCTTAGTTAATGTCCAAACCTTGCTTCTCCTGTCAAAATTATAGAGATTGTACCTCTTGTAGCAGCTAAAATCAGATTCTAAGGATTCCTTGTCAACAACATATATTCTACCATCTTCTTCACATACTTTGATTATTGGCCTTTCACAACCCATCATTGGCATATCCCAAAGTTTTGTCCATTTCTCTTCAGAAAGGTTAAAAGCAAAGACATTACTATTTGCCCTTCTGTAATTGTGGCCATTTGATGTTTTGTACTGTGACATTCCACCACCCACTAAGATAACATCCCTTGTTTGAAGAGTGTTGTCATCTTCATTCTTTCTTCTACTTGTAATCTTATTAATATTTTCTATTGGAATGAGTTCTGACAGTTGCTGATCTTTCAAAACTTCTTCCAAATTTGAATGTGGAACTTTTTCATAGTCTATCTTTTCGAATAACATTTTGGAACGATCTTTTCTAGCATCGAAATCATGTTTTAGCCATCTAATGAGAAATTGTAAAAAGGATCCCTGAGAAACATATCTTAAAGTATCATCAGTTAACAACAACAGTATGGAATCTTCAGTCAACGTCAAAATGTCTTCACCTTGCATAATCTGAGGTAGATGTCCCTTTAAATATCTCATGGCAATGTCATTGATTTGGAGATCATACAATGAGGAAATGAGACAAATTTTCACACAGGTTTTGATATCTAATGGATAGTTAGACAAGTATTCATTGCATAGTTGTTTAAGCTTCAAGCACTGTAGGTAGTCCGCAACTTCTAAAATGTCACCTAAATTTTCCATAGACATTTCACACTTTCCTATATATAAAAATTCTATAACTTTCTCTACAGCTTCACGCTTTCCTACAAGAATGGAAACTTTCCCTAGAAAAAGAAAAAAGATTAATAAAATTAAAGTTTGATTTTGCCTACAAAAACGATGTCTCCTCCCGTTTCCCCGAAAAGTTCTAAGTTTAAAAGGCCCTTTCTCCCACAAAAATTTGATGATCAAATTTTCTAGGTAATATGCACAACTACATATGGTGTCCTTCCTATATACCAAGTTTCTTTAAATTTAGTTCAGTTGTTTTATAGGAGTTGTGCTGACAAGATGAAAATTGAGGATTTTCAGCAAATTTATAAGTTCAATGGGCCATAACTCCCACATTAATTTGAGGATCAAAATTTCCAGTCAATATGCACAACTGCATATGGTGTCCTTCCTATATACCAAGTTTCTTTAAATTTGGTTCAGTTGTTTTAGAGGAGTTGCGCTGACAAGATGATAAATGAGGATTTTCAGCAAATTCCTAAGTTCAAAAGGCCATAACTCCCACAAAAATTTTAGGATAAAAATTTCCTGGTAATATGCACAACTACATATGGTGTCCTTCCTATATACCAAGTTTCTTTAAATTTGGTTCAGTTGTTTTATAGGAGTTGTGCTGACAAGATGAAAATTGAGGATTTTCAGCAAATTTATAAGTTCAATGGGCCATAACTCCCACATTAATTTGAGGATCAAAATTTCCAGTCAATATGCACAACTGCATATGGTGTCCTTCCTATATACCAAGTTTCTTTAAATTTGGTTCAGTTGTTTTAGAGGAGTTGCGCTGACAAGATGATAAATGAGGATTTTCAGCAAATTCCTAAGTTCAAAAGGCCATAACTCCCACAAAAATTTTAGGATAAAAATTTCCTGGTAATATGCACAACTACATATGGTGTCCTTCCTATAAACCAGTTTCTTTAAATTTGGTTCAGTTGTTTTAGAGGAGTTGTGCTGACAAGATGATAATTGAGGTTTTACAGCAAATTTCTAAGTTAAAAGGGTCATAACTCCCACATTAATTTAAGGATAAAAATTTCCTGGTAATATGCACAACTACCTACATACCAAGTTTCATTGAATTTGGTTCAGTAGTTTAAGAGGACTTGCGCTGACAAGATGATAAATGAGGATTTTCAGCAAATTCCTAAGTTCAAAAGGCCATAATTCCCACAAAAATTTTAGGATCAAACTTTCCTGGTAACATGCACAAATACATATGGTGTCCCTCCCATATACCAAGTTTCATTGAATTTGGTTGATTAGTTTCAGAGGAATTGCGCTGACAAGATGATAAATGAGGATTTTCAGCAAATTACTAAGTTCAAAGGGCCATAACTCCCACAAAAATTTGAGGATCAAAATTTCCTGGTAACATGCACAACTACATATGACATGTATGATGTTTTTTCCTATATACCAAGTTTCGTTGAATTCGGTTCAGTAGTTTCAGAGGAGTTGTGCTGACAAACTTTGTGACGGACGGACATGACAAAAACAATATGTCTCCCCACAAAAGTGGGGGGGGAGACATAACTAATGGTTTAAAAATTGCATTGAATTGTCATTATGATAATGATGGTTAAGGTTGAGGAAAATTTAATATCAAAAAGTTTCTTTTTTTAAATTCCTCTAATTCTGCACAAAACTTTTTTTATTAATTACAATGAAATAAAATGCATTCTTGGTCATTTTTATAAAAAAATATGAGTGTCGACAAATGTAGACTTTTCATAATTTTATGTCTTGAGATCACCATACATTCTGAAAACTGTGTCCCAATATCTTTAATATACTAGTATATGTACCTGATGATTTTTCAGTAAGTCCACTATTATACATAGACTCAAAGTATGGACATGTGATCAGAACACTCCAGTGTGCCCTTATCTCCTGAAAATATACAAAAGACCATTTTAATAAAATACTATAAGATGTCGCACTTTGGCTTGTCAATGAGCAAATAAAAGAATTGTTAAGACCACATTTAAAAGGTTAAATCCAAATGAGTAAATCACAATAAAAGGTAAAAAATAAAACAATACAGTAATGAAAATGTTGATATTGATAAAGTGTGATTCAAAGAAGTTGTAGTGTCTAAAAAATGATTTTTCTTCTCTTCACATTAAACAAAATATGTCTTGGAGAAAAGGTTATGTACGGTGGCCTTGTTGGATACAACTACCATTAATCGATCAGAAAAATTTTAAGAATTTTTTCAAATTACATGTACTTGCCTTTCCTTCAGAGCAAATGCTGACATCACACAGTTCAGGTTGATCCTCTCTTAATTTATTCAGATGTTCTGCTAATTTAGAAGCATGTGAGGTAGGATGACCCATCATTCTTGAAATGCCTTTGTTAAAATCCATAATTTCTCTCACAGGTACAATGTATCTATATTTAAACTGTAAAGATAAAGAATAACTACATTTATAAAACAAAACAAAAAAAAAATTGGACCAGAAGTAAAAAAGTTTCAATTACTGCCCCTTTTGGCCCCTAATTGCATAACTAGTGAAAAAGGGGATGGTCGCAAAAATTTATTCTCAAATTTGGATTTGCTACTTGACAAGAATAAACTTGCAAATTTTTTTTTTCAAAATCGGACCAAAAATAAAAAGTTTTAATTCCAGCCCCTAATTACATAACAGAGAAAAAAGGGGGGGGGCACAAAATTCAATCAGGCCCTTTCTTATACAATGTATGATTAGGAACATCCTTGACAAATTTCATTCTATTTGGCTAACTAGGACTAAAGTTATTGTAGGAACAAATAAAATATTTGAAGTTTTTGCCCCTATTGGGCCCCTAATTTCCTAATGAAACAAGGAAATGTGTCAAGATGACACTGATGCCCCGCTGGCAAATAAAATAAAACTGTTATTTTTACCAAATTTGCTAAGTCCAAGGGCCCTAATTTGGGTCAAAATCAGTGGACCGGAACGAAACTCGAACTTGACCTGTAACTCATCATGGTAGACTCACATACCAAAAATCTTTTGAATATATGCAAGGATGTGGAAAAAAAGTGCGGAAAACTTTTTTTTTACAAAATTTGCTAAGTTCAAGGGCCGTAATTTAGGTCAAAATCAGTGGACCAGAACGAAACTCGAACTTGACCTGTAACTCATCATGGTAGACTCACATACCAAAAATCTTTTGAATATATGCAAGGATGTGGAAAAAAAGTGAGGAAAACTTATTTTTACAAAATTTGCTAAGTTCAAGGGCCGTAATTTAGGTCAAAATCAGTGGACCGGAACGAAACTCGAACTTGACCTGTAACTCATCATGGTAGACTCACATACCCAAAATCTTTTGAATATATGCAAGGATGTCGAAAAAAAGTGCGGAAAACTAAAGTGTGACGGACGGACGGACGGAAGGACGGACGGACGGAAGGACGGACGAACGGACCGAAAAACTATATGCCCCCAAACAAAGTTGGCGGGGCATAAAAAAGGGGGGACCCAAAAATCAATCCCATCAATCCTTTAATGGTAAGGAACATCACTACCAAATTACAAAGCGATCATAAAACTAAAACTGAAGTTATCTTGGCAACAAACAAAGAAATATCATTTTTGGCCCCTAATTTCTAAACAAATTAAGGGGGAACCCCCAAAGTAAATCCCATGGATCATCCTTTCATGGTAAAGAACAATACTGCCAAATTTCAGATCAATCGGATTGCTAGAAGTTATCGTGTATACACTAAAGTTAAAAGACAACGAAGACAACGACAGCATCATACCATGATACGACCACAAATTTTTTGTGGTCGTATAAAAAAGAAAGAGAATAATACCTGATATATTGAAAACTTTTTTCAGTGACAAATGCTATTTTATCTACTGGATTATATGCAAGCTTAGCAAGCTCTCTTTTGTAGGAAGTCTGCCAAATTGCATGAAACTCAAAATATGATGGAAGAAAATTGTTGTTTTTCAGAGGTTTTCGAAAAAGTCTACAAAATCATACAGAAAACAGCAGGAAATATCATCATATTGTCCCTAAATATCTTGTCACATCCAGTGTTCTCCCTAGAAATTTCAATTACCACTAGCATCCTGGTATTTGCAATTTTCAAAACTAAAATGGTGGTCTTCCATGGAAGACATATGTTGCCTGCATCTTATTATATTAGGTAAACAGGAAGTAGATGAGTTACGGCTATAAGATCACTTTACACATTATTGTACTATAGGAAAAAGCTACATGTACATGACAAATATCAAGAGGCTGTGTCCTTGATTGGAAATAAAGCCATTCTTATTCTTAGGCCAAACAAAAAGTATGTGTGTTTACTGTCACATGCTGAAAAATATTAGGGTCGGTAGGTAGAATTTTTTTTTTTTATATATATTTTTTTTAACCTTGAGTCTATGGGGGCAGCTTTGTGACTTTAACAGTGCTTAATAGAAAATGCTAAAAAAAACTTTAGGGAAGGGGTTAAAAATTAGGTAGGGTTGGGCGACAGTAAACTCACCTACTTTCTTGGGGGCCTTATCTGTAGTTGCCCAGGAAAATGTGATGAAAATTCTTGTTACGCTGCTGGACGAAGGATAGTGTCAAAGCAACTCTCTTATATGTTGCTTTGCACACATAATAGCAATAAGCATCTTTGGTTTGAAATTAAAGCATCACATTCCCTACAGAATAATATTAAAAATTATTTTAGACAGCATCACATTGTCAGGATGCTACATGTATAAGGGCCTAGGAAGAACACTGCCATCTACCCAAATGGAATTGATTAAATTTTGTATCTATGTGAGCTTTTAAGCTAAATGCCTTTCTCAAATAAAATATTCTGGAAGTGAAGTATATCATATCCAGAAATGCAACACGTACATCTGTATTTTACCAAATTTCCACCAGTTGAAAATGTCCATTGCAGGATTTTCCTTCCAAGAATGCATTATGAATAAAAGCCATTTGTTAACAAGAAAGGGATCGCCTACTGCATAAACTGGTGTATAAACAAATAAACCTATACATATATATGTAGTAATACAAGGCAGCTTCAACCTGTAGGCAGGCCTGAAGCTAAACCTGATTTGGGACAAACAGACCTGAACACAATATGCCCCTCCTTACTTTCCTAGATGGGGCATAAAAATGCATTATGTTGAGTGAGTTGTCTGTTAGCATCAAGCTAGGACATGAGCATTTCTATGTGACACCCTGGGTGGCTGAAAAATTTGGGCAAGAGGGAATGAGAATCTAGGATATTTTTTATGTTGCCATAAAAACAGCACTTTTTTTAGTTTACACGAGAGTAAATACCGTGAGAAATAATAAATACACACGAGGATTCATTTCACAGTACACAAGTGACCATCCAGTGTCTAAAGTTTATGACACGTACAGATTACAGATTACTATTGCTAAGCAACACACATATACTTTCCAGATATTGTATAATATTCTCTCCTCTATAAAAAAATTGCCCCTATGCAATATGAGCATTAGGGCACAGATAACCATGAAAAGGTCTATCCAAAACACAAGTCAAGAGAAAACAATTTCTGCAAGAGCGGGAAATCACCCATTGATTTAATTTCTAGAACTACTGTTATCATTTAATTGCTTGTTTATGATGGTATTCTTCTTGTGTTACCTTTTCTACTGGTGTTGTTAGTGTTGTATATAAGTTAAATTCAAATACAGAAACATTTTGACAAATATTTATACTTTCAGTTTCGTTTTCAACTCAAAATAATGGTACACTGATCTGTACTTTTTAAAAATATAAAATACAGATTGTATATTTGGTGTAAAAATGGGTCATACATCTCTATATCAAGTTGGGTCTGTTTATCATTCCATTTAAACCATGATTGGCTGCCAAAATCATTCCTTCCCAAAAGTTCCCTAGCTCGTGCGAAGTCCCGCGTTATTTGATTTCCGGTAAACTTTTTGTTGGAGTGAAGTGTTCATTTTTAGCTAAGATGTTAAAAAAAGTAAACTAGAGGCTCACATAAACCCGATAAGTTTTTTTTTCCTCATGAAATAAATGTTTAAGCAAGTAGCAATCTCATTTTCTGTTTCAAAACTTATAAAAATGCTAATTTTCCACCAGTCAAAAATATCTAGGTACTATAATTACTACATGGTCCTACATTGTATATTTGAAACTGACGTAAAAAAAAACTTTTATTGGTTTGTTTTTATGGTATGCATCAATACCATTAAATTTTCAATTTCAGATTTGAAATTATAAATGTGCCCATCCCCTGACTGATCCTTATAAGGAATAGTACTTAATAGATAAACCATCCTGTTTCTTACATCGTTTAAAATTGATTACTATCAAAATAGAAAACTGTTAATCAGCTGTTTCTCCCGGTTTGTAATGGCAAAGTTATATCGGACTCAAGGTGGGCCCCTTTTCAATGAGAGAAGCAGAGGTACCAATGGGGTACCCGAATGTTAAAGTCCAAAAGGCCGGAGACAAAACCAGTTAAAACAAACCACGGAAACAAAAAAACTATTGAATATCAATCAACAACGCGAACTCTAGACGTAAGGAGAGTGAAATCGGGTGTTCCGGAGGAGAAATTATGCGGTTCCTGACTGCTATAGCACACCCGTCGCTCTGCAAATTTCCAATTCAGTGTGTCAAATCCGGAAAAGGAAGACAAAACAAAAACCTATGACTAAGCAACATCTGCAATCATCTGGGAGATAGAAATCTAATATTTGTCCGGAAAATTTCTTGAGTGACGACACCAACACATAACCTTGTGTTAATTTGTGTCAAATGTGACGCTCTGCAAGGAAATCGATGTAATTCTCTCAAGCTCTGGAGTATCGAATAAATTGTAATACGTAAGCTTCAAAAGCTGGAGCGGACGTAATGTTGGCTACACTAGAACAAAAATTTTACAATTTGAAAGTGAAAGTCGTCTCGTTTGTCATAGAGCTTTGTTGAAAGTTTTCCTTGAGAGTCTACCGTCTATTTTGAGATAAATATGAAGCAGGCTTCCTAGAATCCGTTGTGTCCTTTATCTCAAGTTCCTGATGATTTATAAGATATAGAAAGTCACCAAATCGAGAATTGTAAGTGAAAGGACATCATCAATATTATAACGGAAAGTTAGGACACAATAAGGTTAAATAATAATCTTTATTTGCAAAATACACCTATATGGGTCAAAGCAAAAACAAAAACATGTAAAATACAAAACATATACAGAAAACAACAGATCGAATATACAGAACATTAACATATGGAGTTTTAGTTTTGATAACATCTTGACCAATGTGGACCCTATTTTCGAGAGAGAGAGCCAGTCTTCTATCTTTAAGTTATTTGTCTAGAACAGATTGTAAGAAGTCCGCTTCATATGAATGAAGAAACAAATGAACAAGCAAAGGTGCGCAATTAGTGCCCATTGGAATACCTATTGTTTGCTGAACAAATATGTTGTCGATAAGAAAATTGAGCATGTCGATTATTTGGTCTTCTGTTTATTTGTTCTTTTTCTTAGACTCATTGATGACAAAGTCAGACTTAGTGCAATTGACTACACGATATTTGTACCTGTGTTTTCCATTCTTTTTGAAAATGACTACGTTTAATCAGTTGTGCCAATCGTGATTTCAGTTGTTCACGTGGAATAGACGTGTAAAGTGAGGAGAAATCGAAATTTGTGATGCTGTTACATGATTAAACTTATTTATAGCTAAGAATCTCCATCAGTTCTACTGAATTCTTCAGGATCCACATTTAATTTGCCCCGGAAACAGTTGCATGTAATGTACATCTCAAAGATCAATAAAAGCCATAAAGCATCTTAGTGACTTATAAATATCATATCATATTATTGTTGTACTCGTCGACTTAGTTATTTGTTCTTTGTCAAGAAGGGTGTCGCCCATAGACATTTAAGGATTGGTTTTGAACCAAACCGCATTTAAAATTGCAAAACAGCGAGCTGCGACCACAGTGACAGTCACATTGAAGACTGCTGCTTTTTTCAGTCACTTTGCGGATTTTTCCAAAATGCCGTTTATATCGTAGGTTGTGTATGAAAGGCCGTTCATGTCAAAAACGGTATAAACTAACGCGTTAAATTTTAACGCGTTAAAATCAATTTTAACGCGTTGAAATCAGTTTTAACGCGTTAAAATCAGTTTTAACGCGTTAATACATCTACTTATCGCGTAAGTGGACAATAAACTTTCACGCGATAAAATTAGTGATGAAATTTATCCCGTAAGTGCAATCTAACGTTTATTGCGTTAAAATGGAACACTTTTCTGGCCACGGATGTCATAAATAAAATATTTAACGCGTTAATGAAAGCTACTGGCATTTTGTTTTTCCTCGTTAAATCAACATTTAGATTGTATAAAATACTTTTAACGCGATAAAACCTTTACTAACGCGTTAAAAGTAATTTGAACGCGTTAAAGGTTATTTTATCGCGTTAAAAGTATATTTAATGCGTTAAAAGTAGCGTATTTCACTTTTAACGCGTTAAATTTGTTTTTAACGCGTTGAATTTGTTTTTAACGCGTTAAATTTGTTTTTAACGCGTAAAAATTATCTTAGCGTTAATAGTTGGTTTATTGTAAAATACTATACGAGAACAATAAACTAATGACAGGTTTGAGATGAAGCTTGATATAGATGTAAGAATGGAGGGAGAACAGCGATTGTATGGCAAGCCAAAGTGGACAAAAGTCAATATTTATTAATATTAATAAATCATTTTTTAATATTAATAATTCATTTTTTAATATTAATAATTCATTTTCTAATATTTATAATTCATTTATTAATATTAAAAAAATCATTTTTTAATATTAATAAATCGCCAATTTATCAATATTAATAATTCATTTATTAATATTAGAAAATGAATTATTAATATTAATAATTGATTTTTTAATATTAAAAAATGAATTATTAATATTAAAAAATCATTTATTAATATTAATAAATCGATGACATTTATTAATATTAATAAATCATTTATAAATATTAATAAATCATTTATTAATATTAATAAATCATTTATTAATATTAATAAATCATTTATTAATATTAATAAATCATTTATTAATATTAATAATTCATTTTTTAATATTAATAATTCCCATTATAGTCCCAAAAACTTTTTGTTATTTTCATATTACTTTGAGATTCTCCCTGGACATTTTTATACTCCACAATTCAATCATTGCTGACAACCTTAAGCAGCAGTTAAATTAACTCCTGAAAATTCCGCCTAGTTGTCGTGTTGAAAGACCAAGAAAATGTATGAAAAACATAGAACCGCTAAACAGCTTAAGACAGGAAAATCTGTAGATAGCATGTTAAGGCTGAGGAACACTTCAAATATGCTGGAAAGTCCTTATGCACAGTATTAACATTCCTTATCAATATCATTTTTAAGTCTGTTGTATTCCCGATGTTTTTCGTCTGGCGAAAGCTACTTCAGTATACAAAAGGAAGGGAAGCCCCATTTTTGAACCCAACTCATAAAGAAATATTGCAGTAGTTATAGCCTTTTTTGGGCAAAGTCTTGGAAATCTACAAAACCCTCAGATCCTATTATTGCACCAAACAAAAGTAAGCTACAAAGAAGCTTCAATAAAGAGTGTGCTCCATCCAACATAGCTCTATCATAGTCACAGAACCATATCACTGAAGTGAGGGATGCTAAACAACCATTGTCCATAGCTTTTCTAGATGCTCAGAAAACTAATAATGCTCTGAATCATAACTCTCTGATTTGAAAGGTCCACTTAATTAACATAAGAGGCAGGCTCTGGGTTTTCTAAATGAATGGTATATGGACCTCAAATGATGTGTACAATGGGAAGGTAAAACCTAAGATCATTTAAAGAACAGCAAGGCATCAGACAGGGAGGCGTATGGTCACCATTGATCTGCATACAAAGTATATATCAACCCACTCCTAAACATTTTAAAAGAATATAGACTGGGAAATTTATTGGTCATGTATACTGCGAGACACACAGAATATGCTAACCGTGAGCATTATGTCATAAGTGCAACTAAATCATCAATTGTAAATTGTCAACATTGGAATACCCGGGGGTATACCCAATGCTGATAAAGTTTCAATGAATGGAAGAGTAGTGCCAACCTCAGAAACGGCTACCCATCTGGGTATAACAAGAGAGAACACATCAAAGTTCACCAACAAACTTGTAGCTGGGTCTGACGAACGTATCAGTCTAGCTAGAAAGAATTCCTACTTACTCATGGGTGCAGGGTAACATGGTCTCAAGGCCTTTGTCCAACAGTCTCACTACACATAATATATATTTTTATCATTCCTAGATTGATCTACAGGCTAAAGAGAGTAAGAATCTCCACAAAGGACCTCAACTCCACTGTTATGTACTTTAAACAATACCTTAAACAAATCCAATACCTGCCCAAAAGAACATCTGATGCTGCTGCTTACTTAATCTATGGCCAACTACCTAGTATAACTACTGAGATCGACAAGTGCACCATACTTATGTACCTTTGGAAACATTATTCATAACAAAGATACCGTTGAATATGAACTTGCCTTTCGACAACTAGGAATGAACTCATCATCCTCACTTTGGTTTGTTACTACTTATGATCCTAGATAGATACGACCTACTTTCTCAGTAACATACCACCAAAGGGTGCCTGGAAAAAACTAACAACCAGAGCAATAAACTTACATAGGGAAAAGTATTTGAAGTATCAGGCAACACAGCAGACCGTCACTTAAATACATGAACATTGATGAAATAGAAGTTGGAAAGGCTCGGTGTGGACATGAACCAACCTCTGTCATTATAGCATCAATAAAAGAGATTAATGCTTGGTGTTTATAAGCTTCAGTCAACTCGCCATAAATTTAACCATTATGCGACATAACCAGTTCGCCCTCTCAGTGATAATGGCATTTAGAACTCACTTCTTCACGGTTTGTTCGTCACTTGATCAGACTAGATCTAGATTTCTTAACTTTATTTATGCTGCGCTAAAAAGCAGCCTTGGACAAGATGTAATAAATGACCTTTAAGCAGATCCTGTACAGCCTTGCCAGTAATACCAGTGACATCTTACAATAGCATTGAATCCATTGCAAGAGGGTTTTGCTACGCCCTGCACATCCAGAGAAGCGCCATTCTGAGACAAACTTTCGACTAAATCGTCATAAACTGTCATTGTGTATTCTTTTCAGGGTGAACTTCTAAGGACAATGTAGTGAATTTAAGTCTCAAAATTTTATTATACTTATAGCTAAAGTTACCGTGCCAAGGATATAACGTTCATCAATATTAAGACTATTGCATCTGATGAAACCATTCCTGATAGAATAATTATTTATATTGCAATGGTTCTCCAATCAGTGGAGAAATTTATCTATAACAGAACAGAACATTGCTTGGGGTGATCTCAGAAATTATTTGAATTGTCTTTGAAATGCTTGAAAATTGATTTATTAATATTAAAAAATCATTTTTGATATTAAAAATCCATTTATTAATATTAAAAATTCATTTATTAATATTAAAAATTCATTTATTAATATTAAAAAATCATTTTTTAATATCTATAATTCCATGAATTATTAATATTAAAAAATGAATTATTAATATTAAAAAATGATTTTTTTAATATTAAAAAATGATTTATTAATATTAAAAAATGAATTATTAATATTAATAAATACCGTTGATTTATTAATATTAATAAATCATTTATTAATATTAATAAATCATTTATTAATATTAATAAATCCTTTTCTAATATTAATAAATCCTTTTTTAATATTAATAAATCCATCTTGATTTATTAATATTAAAAATTCGAATTATTAATATTAATAAATGAATTATTAATATTAATAAATGATTTATTAATATTAATAAATGAATTATTAATATTAATAAATGAATTATTAATATTAATAAATATTTATTAATATTAATAAATGAATTATTAATATTAATAAATATGGACTTTTGTCCACTTTGGCTTGCCATACGATTGCTATCAGCATCAACATGTGGTATGACAATTAGTCTGCCGATCTGACATTACTTCTTTAATGGTTCGGCCCATCAAAGAGACAAGAGGTTTGAAATCATAAAAATATAAGTTACGTATTCGTTTGACACGAATTTACCATTAAATTTCTAATATTTAATTATTTGTTATTGAAATTTTTGATTGTTAAATTCTAAACTGTTTTGAACACCAGGATTATTTCCTTGTACTGCGCATGGTTTAGATCATCGATTGGCATCCCTGTTTAAACTTTTTGGCTTTGAGTACTTTTCATTTGAAACTTTTGTTTTTACCTTCCAATGTTTTGATTCAAATGCTGTCGATGAGAGCCTACTCCTTAAAATATCGATATTTTTTCATACATATATACATGTAGTTTAGTTGCGTTTTTTATCGTTATAAATAACTTGTGCTGGTTGTTGTACTAATTTGTTACAATTAACTCCTTATAGAAAACCGCAAATGATGGTTCTGATGACATGTTTTAGTTCATGTCTATTTCTTCTTTCGTAGGCTTTGTCGAAGGGGGTTAGGTGAATTCTCCTGGTAATTAAAGTTATTTATTGCTTACTTAAAGCAATGATATTCGAAATAAAGAGGCCAACCCACCTCAACAAACTTTGCATTTCTTTGTCAATTGTAATTGCTGAACAAAAACATTACAAACGATGAGCTTCGCTGATAAAGTTTGTAGCAGAAAGTTACTCAAACTACATTGACTAATGGCGAATTATTAAAACAAGAGGCTCCCAGGAGACTGATTCGTTCACTTGTTTTCTTATGCTAAAGCCTCTTATGTTGTGTGCAACATTTTCTTCATGTACTTGGTAAGTAACATTAAATAGACTTGTAAGGATAGAAAATACTCTAAAGATCAAGAATACAGTTTCAAAGCTTTCCGAAGAAAAAAAAACTTAAAACAAGTTTAAATTGATTGAAAACGGTTAAAGGGGAAGATCTCTTGAGTCTGATCTGACAATTTTGACCAATAAATTTTCATTTTTGCAGATCTCAATGAACTAAACAATTTTGCAATACTAACTTTTCATCTAGCTACGATTTTTAAGATAAAGTAAAAAACTGCGAAAATAGTCAATTTTGACGGTTAAGAAGAAATAAATCTTTAAAGGAGTCGTCCCACAACTTCGATTCAATGAAGAATTTTGTAGAGCTGTTGATGCAGAAGAGGGAAGGTTGCTTCCGATTTTGTCTATCTCTTAGACTTTTCATGCTATTTATTAGCCAAAAATTATGGTATGACCCCCCTGTTCTACATTTAGCAACGGCGGCCATGTTGGGAGGTGGGCATTCATAAATTTCACAAAGCTGGTAGTGGTAGAGGACATTCTAAAGATCAAGTGTTCAAGGTTTGAAAGCAATCTTCTGTGGTTTCAGAGAAGAAGATTTTTTAAGAAAAGTTAACGAACGACGGACGCCTGGTGATGACAATAGATAGCTCTTCGGGTTAGGTGAGCTAAAAAAGATGGGACCATGATATCTAACTGTGCAGAATAATGGTAGAGGACTAGTGCGAACCCCATAGATTTTGAAGAACAGATTCATCGGTGCTTCAAATGTATGCTCTTATTTATTTTCGAGTACTGGAATATATGTTGGAAAGACACAGTGTACTTATTTCCAAAATTTGACAATGTTTGGCAATTTCTTTAAAATTTGATCAATTTATCTGTTTTGGTCATTGTTGAAATGTTTTTTTTTTTATTCTGTTTTTGTTTTATCAAAACTAATATTTTACTGGTTTTCCAAGATTTCTACTCCTAGCGTGTCTGATGAAGGTTAATCCAGAAAAGCGCTTCACACGCATTGAAACTTTGCTTTTTTACATTTATCAAAATCATATCAATATGTGGATCGTGTCTTTCTGGCAAATGTTCCATATTCATTCGTTTTTAATAGTACCTATTATATATAGAATCAAGAATCAAGAATTTCATTAACCTAATCAAAAGGCCCTGACGCGAGTAACGGGCATATAAAATAATATCATACATTCAATCAAATTTCTAACATGCATGCATCATTCAACATTAATTGTATTATAATATATAGTAAAAAAACTACTTTTACACGTTAATTAGCCAGGGCGTGTAAATCAAATATCATTGAAAAGTATTTAGCAACTCCTAACGCGATAAAACTACTTTCAGTACTTTTAACACGATAAAATAACTTTTAACGCGTTGAAATCATCTTTTAACGCGATAAACTAATTTTAACGCGATAAAACTACTTTTAACGCGATAAAAGTACTTTTAACGCGATAAAACTATGTTTAACGCGATAAAACTACTTTTAACGCGATAAAACTTCTTTTAACGCGATAAAACTTCTTTTAACGCGATAAAACTAATCTTAACGCGATAAAACTATGTTTAACGCGTTAAAACTACTTTTAACGCGTAAGAATTACTTTATCGCGTTAAAATTTCTTTAAACGCGTTAAAATTACTTTTAACGCGATAAAATTATATTTAACGCGATAAAACTACTTTTAACGCTATAAAATAACTTTTAACGCGATAACAGTTATGTTTAACGCGATAAAATAACTTTTAACGCGTTAAAATCATCTTTAACGCGATAAACTAATTTTAACGCGATAAAACTACTTTTAACGCGATAAAATTACTTTTAACGCGATAAAACTATGTTTAACGCGATAAAACTAATTTTCACGCGAAAAAACTATGTTTAACGCATTAAAACTAACGCGTTAGAATTACTTTTATCGCGTTAAAATTTCTTTTAACGCGATAAAATTACTTTTAACGCGATAAAATAACTTTTAACGCGATAAAACTATGTTTAACGCGATAAAATTACTTTTAACGCGATAACTTATGTTTAACGCGATAAAATAACATTTAACGCGTTAAGAGAAGTTTTATCGCGTTAAAAGTTGATTTCATTTTTGAATTGATATTTATATACCCATCTTGAATGTTTAACAACACAAAAATGGCTTACACAGGGTTATGTTGCTCCTCGGATGTCGTCTTCACTCAAGCAATTTTACCGAAGACATCATGCGCTCATAGACAAATATTGGATTTAAATCTCTCAGATGAGTACAGATGTTGACCTGTCATAGGTTTTTGTTTTGTCATCTTTACCGGATTTGGCACACTGAATTGACAGTTTGCTACGCGGCGGGTGTGCTATAGCAAGCAGGAACGGCTTACTCTTCCGAAGCATCTGAGTCCATTTTATTGAAGGTACATTGTAATTGAATTGTATCATAATCTTTGTTATTTGTACCAAAGTTTTGAAGCGAACGTCAATTGTATTTCCATGTCGTTTCGGTGTCATTTCACGCCTGGGAAACTCGAAAATCGCAACCAAAGTTCCGGGACCCGGAATTTTGTGATTTACATTTAATGTAATAAATTTGAGAAATAGAAGAATTTAACTCCATGTATATCTGTTGAAAAATTGTAAATAAAGCAAAAAAAGTTTATTTTGTTCAATTAATAACGTTAAGTTACATTTTTCCTTAAATCCGGACTTGTCCTGGTTAATAGAATCGCCTTGACAATATAAAAACGATTGCTGGCTTAAAATACAGGCTTAACTAGACAAATTTCACATGGAGTGACATTCTCTGATTCTTGCAAAAAGTGTTCTTTCACTTAGTATCAATAAACTTCCGGGTAACAATATTTGGTTGCGACTTGCGAGTTTCCCAGGCGTGCATTTGAAAATGTTCGTGTAAAATTTTGAAAAACTGTACGAAATAGACAAATGCAATGCACAATTTTCCGCATAGAGTACAAATCGTACACTGCCGTTCCTACACTGTGATTTGTATTATTGTGATTTGTATTAGTACGATTATAAGATTAAGATATTTTATTACCAATTATGGTCCCACAGGGGCCGGGCTATTACAAATTATAAACAATCATGATTTATGACATACATGGATATTCGAAGAGCTATAAAAGAGACAAAATTAAAAAACAAATTGCCAATATATGACCCCGGCGAGTTTTTTTTTTATAATAGTAGGTCTAGATAACGAGATTTTATTTTTTTTTTATTTAAGTACCCTCTGTTTATTTATTATAGAATTAAGTGTATTTATTTTAGTTACAATGAGGGTGTCACAGCCCTTTTGGTACGCGGTATTCCGTGCTTTTAAAAGAGTATTCGGTACGCCAAGGTGTGGTACGCGTACGCCGTGATCTTTAGAGTATTCGGTATTCCAGTCTTTTTAACGGTATTCTGTCCTTTTTTAAACGGTATTCGGTATTCCGGGTGCGGGGGCTGTGACACCCCTACAATTCTACAAGAGTCACCAAGGGACGGTGCTTATGGATATACTCCAGCCACATTTCATGGACAAGAGTATACTACCTCGTGACTGGTGTAGAATCGCAAGATAATGAGGTTATACTAGTACATGTAGTAGTTGAGTGGAGACAGGGGACGGTGCTTGTATGGATATGTTCTCTGTTACATTTCTGTTTAATCATAGCAAAGAGCATTCCACCTCGCGTCTAGAGAAGAACATCAAGGCCTTTAAAAACATAATAATCCAAATTACTTGTATGAATTAATAAATGGTTAAGGAAGCAAAATAGTTCGTTACAACTGAGCGGAGACATTGATTATCTGCAACAGACAGGTCTTTTTCACAATTCTGGCACAGTCGTTGGTCTGGAAGGACACCCTGGTATCTACCCTTTTCGATTTGAAGATGATGGGATGATATTCTAAGTTTGTTTTTTGTTGACTTATTTTGTCCCTGAAGACAGAAGTTGGGTGTGTTTTTTATTCTAAAATTTAACGCTCCATACCAAGATGATTTCTTTTGATAATGTAATTTTTGGAGTGGGAGAAGGTGTTTTGTAAGAGTGGATATTCCTCTATGTCATGTTCCAATCTTTGCCAATAGTTTAGCATAGACTTAACAATGTCATACCGGTACTACAACGGGAGTTCTGATAGCATTGCATAATTTTTAGCTTTTGTATTGACGCCAAGTATTTGTTTGCAAAATTTAACATGTAGTTTTTTCTTCGCTTATTACTCGTCAAAGGGTAAAGAATAAACAAATACTTGTTTGTTTTTACCTATGTTTTTCATTTTTTCCAAGAGGGGGGGTAGGTAGTCAGAACCCCTCGAATCCCTCCTGTTGTATAAAAAGTATAAAAAGTGTTGAAATAAGCTGTCAATAATGCTTATAAATAATTTCATCATTCCCATTGTAAACATTATGATAATACGATACTTATTGTTCCAGACCGTACAGGTATTCAGACCGTACGTGTTCGGTCCGGACAGTACAAGTATACCCGTAAGGTCTAAAACGAGCCGGACCATACAAGTACAGACCAAAGAGGTATTTCTCAAAATTGGCATTTATAAATATAATATTAGGAAATAATGTTTCATTTTCAACATAAAAAAATTGTAATTTTAAATGTATCGCATTACAATTGTATAAGTTTACAAAATGCGTTAAATGTCAATTTAGTTGTCAAAGCAGAACGTCCACCACCATTCAACTCAATAGCTCGAGAAATAAGTTTATTTGTCCTGTACAGAATATTTTCAAACATACATCCAGGGTGCCAGATTTTGTACATTTACAGGATCTATTTGTACATGTTCCCTTCGTCCGATGTTATATTGTGGCTAGTACTGCCGTCAGTAGGTTCAGCAATAATGCCATACAGTACGATGAAGCCGTCAATTGCAACAAGTGTGTAGGTCTGTACACGTCGTACGTGTCCATAGATCGTTTAGTGGTTTCAGTCCTGGGTCTTTTCCTGGTCGGTTGATCGTCGGTCTCAGCGTCTGTACGTGAGTCATTCACAGTCTCTGTCTGTAAGGTTGTCGTTCTTAGTAATATAAGTCACCATACGTCTGTGAGTTCTCTGTCTGTAGATCTGTATCAGTCTCAGTGTCTGTCTGATTGTGTCTCTGTCTGCGTATCTGTCTCAGACTCGGTTTCCTTCTGTGAGTCCGTGGGTCATTTTATACTTGTTTAGTGAGTATTGTACCTCGTTTAGAAATACATAATAATATACAAAAAATAAAATTAAAGTAATGCATTCTTGCAGGATATTTTTTTTTTATTTAATATTAATTTCGGAAATGCAAGTCAGACCATACGCGTACGGTCTGGAACAAAACCAAGACCCCCTTTATTTAAGATATAAATCCGAGTTAAATTTGCCATAATACATATTGATAATGAAAGAGTTAACAGTTGCTTATATCTTGAATGTTTAACGCAATAAAACACTTCTAACTTAAAATTACTTTTAACGCGATAAATGACTTTTAACGCGATAAAATTATGTTTAACGCGATAAAATTACTTTTAACGCGATAAATGACTTTTAACGCGATAAAATTTTGTTTAACGCGATAAAACTATGTTTAACGCGATAAAACTACTTTTAACGCGATTAGATAATTTTTAACGCGTTAAAAGTTACTTTTAATGGATAAAATAGTGTGTGCTGACCATCAATAGCACATAATGTTTAACGCGTTAAATGCTCTTTTATCGCGTTAAATTTCAAATATATGGCACTTCTGGCCAACTTCATCTACAACTTACGGGTAAAATTCGACGACTTAAATTTCGTTTATGTCGAATGTTAATTTTTTTCCTTTGATTCGGTTTGGTGTTATATTTAACGCGTTAAAATTAATTTTAACGCGTTAAAAGTAGTTTTTACGTGTTAAAAGAACATTTAAACGCGTTAAAATTACTTTTATCGCGTTAAATGTTAACGCGTTAGTTTATAGCGTTTTTGACATGAACGGCCTTTCATAGTTGTGTCGCGTACACTTATTCCACATCTCATTATATGTTAAGCATATTCTCAGAATGTACCCATTTAATTTGCACTCGGTTTAAACAGCATCGTGTTGCATATTATTGAGTTTAATCACGCACTAATCAAAGGTACCTAACGTCCTCTTACGTTGTTCTAAAATTTGATATTCCCCGAAAGCTGTATCCATAGTGATTTATAACACAACAACAGACTAATGTCTTGTCTACGTAATCTGTCGATTTGTTGTTTCTTGTCCATTTAATTTTCACATATTGTGTCCTATGATTCTTTATGTTGAGATCGATGTCAGAAAATTGACGGTAATCACAGACAATGCCTAACAGGAAGACTTAATTCAGCCCCACAATCGATGGACATAAAGATCTGCCACTTCAATAAGCTTAACAAACTGTGTTATCTAAACATATTTGTTATAATCTGCATTTCGCCTATAGATGGTGTCGCGTCTATTAAGAGAGAAATATACAGGATTTAACATACGACTTTGGTTCTGACATACAAATTGTCAAGCTCATAGAAAAAAAACCAATGACCCACAGACCTGGCCCGTACCTGGGGCCCGGGTGCGATAGGTGCGAACAAGCACCCGAATTGGAGGTAATACTAAAAAATCCATATCCTTTCTTTTTAAATTATATGCAGAGTTTGTCTCTCTGTGGAGACCGTAAAAAGTTTCCCCGTGCTAGAGGCGGTTGCTTAAATTTTTACAGTTTCATGAGATGGGCTCTCATATTTATTCACCTTAATTTACCATCTTCGGCCAGTGTCATATCTAAAATAGCAATTTCAGCTACCGATTCAGTTTGTCCCAATCATACCTATTTTCTTTGCCAATTCATCTAACAAATTAATTGATTGGTCCTGGTTGTTTTCTTGCTTGTATTGTTAAAATGTAAAAAATAAAATAACTGCATGGTAAAGGCAACTTATGATATTATGTCAGATTTGTATGTAATTTGTTGAATACCCACAGGCGTACCAGTAGCATTACATATACATACATCTCGACATTTAGCAAGATAGGGGCCGTCCTAAATCTGCAGTGAAGTACGAGTGTTATCTCAGTGCTGGAGGCCTCCCTAGCTGATTTTAGGATGAACAACAGCATTAAAAGCACTGTTCCTTTGCTTTGTTTTACTTCAATATTCATAATGTTATCAGTTTGTGTCATACATATACACCCCATACCCCTTCATTTGAGATGGACCCTCCAAATTCGGGAATTATGTCTCCCCCCCACACTTTTGTGGGGAGACCTATTGTTTTTGTGCTTTCCGTCCGCCTGTCTGTCACAAAGTTTGTCAGCGAAATTCTTCTGAAACTACTGAACCGAATTCAATGAAATTTTCCGCTACATGTGATTTTTTGAATTGCTGTTTGTTTATGTTTGTGGTGTCGCGTACACTTATTCCACATCTCAATATCGTCTATTGGTAGATAGGAAGGACACCATATGTAGTTGTGCATGTTACCAGGAAATTTTTATCTTCAAATTCTTGTGGGAGTTTTGGCCCTTTGAACTTAGAAATTTGCTGAAAATCCTCATTTATCATCTTGTCAGCGCAACTCCTCTGAAACTACCGAACCGAATTTAATGAAACTTGGTATATAGGAACACCATATCTAATTGTGCATATTACCAGGAAATTTTGATCTTCAAATTTTTGTGGTAGTTATGGCCCTTTGAACTTAGAAATTTGCAGAAAATCTTCATTTGTCAAACTTTAATTTTGTTGTTACCTTTATTTCAAATAAAGTGCACAGTTCTGGATAAACGCATCCCTTTCAGAAAAAAAAATCTGTGTACGAGTCTGGTGACACATGTTCCATGCGTGGTACCAAGTACAACTATTTGGAGACTTTTTAAAGTAACAAGGAGAATGCATCCTTAAGGAAACATCATTTTTATCAGCAATATTTTTGTGGGTGGTAAAGGGTTTTTATCGTGCATCGTGTTGAGCAATTTTTATTTCCCGTTCAGCCGTGCATGGAGGTTTATCGTGCATCGTGTTTCTCTATTTTATTTTTCGTTCACCGTGATTATCATTTTTTTATTGGCCGTTCATCGTGCATTACCATTTTTATTGGTCGTTCATCCGTGCATGTACCCCCCCTTTACCACCCCCATTTTTCACAGTATAGGGGCTACATGTACAAAATGTATAAGGCAATACAATGAAAGACCTGGCATGCAATTTTAAAAGCATTAAAAAGTATAGTGGGTTAACCTCCAAACAAATATGGCAATAAAAGTGAAAAATGCACGTTCCTGTTTGTAAACGAAGTTTTATTTGAAAGAAAAAATAATGGACACGTGTTCGAAGTTAAACCGTTTGGAACATATCTGTTGCAAATGGCACTGACCATCCTCAAAAAAATAATAAATAATGAAAAAAGACACATGAAAACCCATTGTCTGCAAACTTATAACGCTTTAATACGATAATTCATCTAAAGGTCGCAATATTTCACTGCATTCATAAAAAGACATATCTGTTGCAAATGGCACTGACCATCGATCCTAAAAAAAATAATAAATAATGAAAAAAGACACGTGAAAACCTATTGTCTGCAAACTTATAACGCTTTAATACGATAATTCATCTAAAGGTCGCAATATTTCACTGCATTCATAAAAAGCACAACTGCGCCACTAGTAGTATACATGTATTATTCGATGATTTGTTTCCATTTATAACTCAAACTCACTTTTTTGCTTCATTTTGTTTTGAGTCAGTTTGTTTGGTTTTTGTGTGTGCCTTTTTCACAGAAATTATCTTAAGCTCGAAGAATAAGTACATTGTATTGTACAGTAATTTGTAATACTATAGAATGAAGGATGGGCATTTATGTCATCCTCACGTTAGAAATGACCATAAAAATCCAGTGCGAAATTAAGATGTGATTCCTCGGTTGTCATCGATTTCAAATCAATATTAAAGTTCCATTGGTAATTTTTCTGCGCTGTAGCATTGGACTGGAATCTTAACCGTTATAGTGTGTAATACTTTAAGGAACTATGCTAAACATAAAACAATCTTAACTTTGAATTATATGCAGGGAAATGAAAAATTTGAATAAGGAGTGAAAATGTATCTACAGAAAATTTAATTTTCAAAACATGGAAATAATATTGCCAGGATTCGTCGGTTGGGGATGTTTCACTGGTGAGTTTACAATTTTCTTTTATAAATCAAATTCTAAAATATGTCTTTAAAATTGAAAGTACGTTTCAATTCAATTTACCATTTGATTCACTACGACTATTTCTTTATATTACACCAAATCTTATCTCTTTTTCAGTCACAGATGCCTTGTCAAACAATGCCACCAATGTAAGTTGTCACTTTTGAAGTATATATATTAAAAAAAATGTTTGGAAACTTTTGAAATGCTTAAAAATGCTTAGACACCATTTTTTTCCTTTCACTGCACATGGTCGATATTCCCGCTGCTGAATTCAACGTCCCTCTTTTTCAAAGAATACTTTATAACTCCTAAAATGCTAATAAAACAGATTCCTTTCATTGAACTGACCATTTCAGTTAACTTTTTTTTTTTTTTTGGGGGGGGGGGAATTTTCATTTGATTCATTGGGGTTTCGACCATCCAGTGGTTTTAATTCAAATGCAACTGATTATAGGTAATTTCTTTTGAAATGCCTGTTCCAAGTCAGGACCATTGCGATCTTCAATGTCTCGGGTATGTCTTCCTTGTTTTGTCTTTTGTCTTGGACATCGGAGACTGCTCCTCCAAGAGCGGTAGTTTTGTAATGGACTTTTATGTAAGCATGTACACATTATTATATTATTGACCGTTTTACTACTTAGTATTGATACCCACTTTGGTACTATGTATTCTAGACAGTAGGTATTGGCAATGCTTAAACTGTAGGACCCAGAAGCTTCAAGCTACGAAGCCGATTTATCGAGAGATGAATTCTGCGTTGAAAATGATGTTGTATCGGTAACAAAAAAAAGGAACAAACAAAACAAAACAAAAACAAACGGTCTGGAGGGGTACATATCTATTATAGCGAGTTTCAGTACCACAGTTATAATTTTCTGATCTTACATACTAGTGATACGCTGAGCCATAGACTGTGGTTTTTATGAAAGGATTTGATTTTTATGTCAAAATTTGCTCATTGAACACTCTTAGGGTCCGTTTTAATGATAGATGGCACTTAACAAGCTTGTTTTTTTTCTCGGTGTATTTTCTTCTTCGTGAAATATACAGATAATTTGATCTTTTTCCAATTTATCATTTCCAGGACATGTGCAAATATTTTCATTTCTTCTATGGAAATGCTTCAAATGTGAAATGCCAATCGTAAATATTTAATAGGATATAAGAAACCTTATAACATTAACACAGTTTAGTTTTCTAGTGTTTCAATTGATATACAGGTGTTTCATGCTTTTCATCGACTTTGGATAGAAATTTTCTTATATGTGATATGCCCTTAACATCCAAACACAATCTTAACGGTTGGTCTTACACGATTCAGTTCGATTGTGATTTGAGAGATTCAGTCTCATATTGTTACAATTGTATTCCCTTCTAAAAAGGTTGGTGGTGGTATATAGTAATAGGGGTGTCCGTTACACCATATGATACCCATCTCGTATCAACACAAGCTCGGACTTCAACGCTTTTGTGATGAAGAGTATTTATCAAGTCAGGTCACCCAAACGTATAAACAATGTGCTTTGAATACAGCGAAACAAGATAATGCTGTGAAGGCGAACAGACGAATGAAGTGAAATCTATAAGGTTCATCCATGCCATGCACAAACCACAAAATAATTTTTCTAATTTATACTTTCAGCAAAAACGATTTGGGCTCACGGATGACATGATAAAAGGACTTTCTGCAGGATTTGGATTTTTCATTGCATTGATATTTCTCATTTGTTTGGTGTGGTATTGCTGCTGTACAGAGGACAATGACAAAAAATCAGGCGACAGGGTAATAAACAAGGACGACAATACTTCGCCCAGGAGACAACATTGCCACGACAGGAATGGTAGACGGCTATTCTCGTAGGACTGAGTTGCCCCTTGAGTATGTGGACACCAACGTCACATAGATGTTACGCAAATCATATTGAGTACTTTATAATGTTCCTACTCCAGGAATGTTAAGATAAAATGCAAAAGTAAATGAAACATAATTTATTCAAGAAACTAAAACCAGAAAATATTGCATTTAATAATTAAATGTTTAAGCTCAATTTCAATAATTTGAAATAATAAGTAACAATAATTATATGCTATGTAATGTAGGTATCTCAAGCAATTTTATGTTCTTCCCCAAAACAGTGTCAAGAATGGTCATTTCTTGTATTTAAAAAGTGGTGGTCGATCCGTGTTTTATTCAGGAATCATTTCAACATAAAGTGACTATTCCCTTCTTATATATAAGCTATATATTAAGTGAGGCCAATGTTGCTTTTCAATTTAAAACAACCCTGTTTGTATGTAACATATATTTTTATACGACCGCAAAAAAATGCGGACTTATAATGGTATGATGCTGTCGTCTGCGTTGTCTGTTAACTTAAGTTCTAGTTATCCTATTGCTATGAAATTTGACAATGATGTTCCTTACCTTAAAAGGATAGATGGGATTGATTTTGGGGGTCACTTCTTTTTTTGTTTAGAAATTAGGGGCATAAAATGCTTCTTTTTTGTTTGTTCCTACAATAACTTTTGTTCTGGTTTATTAAATGCTGTTAAATTTTACAATAATATTTCATACCATAAATGGATGGATGGGATCTATTTGGGGGTCCCCTCTTAAGTCGTTTAGAAATTAGGGGCCCAAGAGGGGCAAAAAATTCAAATACTTTATTTATTTTCACCATAACTTTGGTCCTAGTTGGCCTATTGCTGTGAAATTTGTGAAGAATGTTTCTTAAAATAAAAGAATGAACCAGAAGAATTTTTGGACCCCTCTTTTTTCCCGTTATGTAATTAGGGGCCGAAAGGGGCAAAAATCGAAACTTTTTTATTTGTGGTCAGATTTTGAAAATTGTTTTTGCAAGTTTGTTCTTGTCAAATAGTGGATACAAAATTTTTGCTACCCCCTTTTTCCCCTAATACATAATGTGGGGCCAAAAGGGACCAAAATCGAAACTTTTTTACTTGTGATCTGATTTTGAAATTTTTTTTTGCATGTTTGTTCTTGTCAAATAGCAGATACAAAATTAATTATTAATTTTTGCAACCCCCTTTTTTTCTCCTATAATGTAATTAGGGGCCAAAATCAAAACTTTTTTGAGGTCTGATTTTTTATCTCCTTTGGAAAAAAAATAATTCCTTTTAAAATGTGAATGGAAAGTCCACCAAAAGCTGCATGTGTCAAAAACCTTTGTCAGTCGACCATGGGCTGCATGTGTCCAGAGCCATTGACTATCCATATTGGGCCTAAAATGTACAGGGTTCAACATGTTGTGGTCGTAACATGCTGCGCTCGGCGAAGCTTTTTATTTCTCTTTGGCATACCAAGTTTGATGTTACTGAGCCTAATGCTTTTTAGATATTTCTGTAAATAATCAAAACCTTTTGTATGAGAAAACCTGTCTGTTCATTCATTGATTCAAGCTTCTGTAAATGAGCATATGGAATGTACTGGGAATTACACTAGCCATACTGATTAAAATAACAATTAATTGATAAATGCAAACCTGCAGAATGTGCAAGTAATGATTGTCATAGATTAGCTGGTAAATCTGCCATGATGTAATTTCCCAACTTGAAACAGCTATTCATTGACATATTGATTGACAGAAATATAGCAAATCACACCTTGATCATTAAGCAGCTTGTAAGACTTTAAGAATTTCTTCGTATTATGGAATATGCAATTTACAATACCTAATAATAAACAAAGTTTTATTTCAATGCTAATGAGCAGTGAGTGTACTATAATTTTATATAATAGATAAAAAAAAACACAAAAATATCTTTAGAAAATCTGCAAAAGGTGAATAAATAAATATCTGATATTGTGATATAAATTCCTGATCTAAAAGTAAATTTTCCACATTCCCTTATTTCACTCACCTAATTTATACTAACTGACAACCTTAGGAGTCCATGACAGTCCCAAGATGATTTGTATGCATGTAATTTTAACTAGCATGGGTTAAATGTACATAATATCAAATTTGCATATTTTTGACCCAGATAATAAGATTTCACATTTTGATTTGCATACTTTATTACCTAATTGATTATATTTTTAGAAGATGTTTTATCTTTTACTATCTAATATCTAGTCAATAAATGAGAGTGTGACTGTATGAAATATTTGTTTTATATTCTAATGATTTTTTTTATGTTTTTCTAAGAACATAAAAATATATTTTTAGTTACCATTAATGAAGCATGACTTTTCATATCAAATGTATGAACAATAAAAGTGTAAATAGTAGATGTTTGGAGATTTTTATTTAACAAAATCACTAATATCACATATACATAGTAGAGTGAAACCAGTCTGAACTGAACCCTTAAGGACTGAAGAATTAAGTGGTGCAGACAGGTGTTCAGTTAATACAAGTTAAAATACACAGAAACTTGAAAAAAAAGTTTGGTTTAGACAGGTTTTTGGTTTATTCTGCATTTGGTTATGACATGTGTCACTGAATGTATCTATTTCAAGAATGACACACAAAAAAAACAATTTTCAAATGTATTCTTCAGATGAATTTTTTTTTAAAGTTTTGCACTAAAATTTTCAAATGTACAGTAATGGACTGATTGTTCAAAAAGTGTATTTGTATTTGTTAATCTGACCAGTAATGCATTTAGTCTAAGGGTATAAAATTACATTAGAAGTTGCATTTTTACAATATTTTTAGTGGTGCAGACAGGTGTTCTTACAGCTGATTACTGCATTAATAACCTAGCAGTCCTTTCCTTAGAAAATTTCCAGAAGTAACCCAAATTATTGAACTCTGTAAAACAGTGAACTAGCCCAAACAATGGAAGGCTCACAATAATCACTAACCCAATGCATTTTTAGTAGCTCCAGACTGCAGGCTAACTGTCAAAGGCAAGCACTGCTTTGGCATCTTTTCAATTTTTAGCTCACCTGGACCGAAGGTTCATGTGAGCTATTACCATCACTTGGCGTCCGTCGTCGTTGTCGTCGTCTGTCGTCTGTCGTCGTCGTCGTCTGTTAACAATTTTTCAAAAATCTTCTCCTCTGAAACTACCAAACAGAATTTAATGAAACTTGGTATGAATGATCCTTAGGGTGTCCTGCACCAAACTTGTGTTTTGATTTTTGATCCGTTAAAAAACATGGCCGCCGTTACTAAAAATAGACTAGGGGGGTCAGACTACTGTTTTTGGCTTATAAATCAAAAAGTATAAGAGATAGAGGAAATCTGAGGCCACGCTACTGATTCAGCATCAAAAGCTCTACAAAAGTCTCCATTTGGTCAAAGTTGTCAGATGACCCCTTATAGGGGTTACGGCCCCTTGAAGGTGAAAAATAGCATTTTTTCATGTTTTTGGCCTACAGAATGAAAACTAATGCAGATAGAGATTAGCTTTTGCTTGCTTAAATGTTCAGCTCATTTAACTCTACAAAAGTCTCTATAGGGTCGAAGTTGTCAGATGACCCCTTATAGGGGTTACGGCCCCTTAAAGGTGAAAAATAGCCATTTTTCATGTTTTTGGCCTACAGAATGAAAACTATTGCAGATAGAGATTAGCTGTTGCTTACTTAAATGTTCAGCTCATTTAGCTCTACAAAATTTTCCATTGGGTCGAAGTTGTCAGATGACTCCTTATAGGGGTTACGGCCCCTGAAAAATAGCGATTTTTCATGTTTTTGGCCTACAGAATGAAAACTATTGCAGATAGAGATTAGCTGTTGCTTGCTTAAATGTTCAGCTCATTTAGCTTTACAAAATTCTCCATAGGGTCGAAGTTGTCAGATGACCCCTTATAGGGATTACGGCCCCTGAAAAATAGCGATTTTTCATGTTTTTGTCCTACAAAATGAAAACTATTGCAGATAGAGATTAGCTGTTGCTTGCTTTAATGTTCAGCTCATTTAGCTCTACGAAAGTCTCCATAGGGTCAAAGTTGTCAGATAGCCCCTTATAGGGGTAACGGCCCCTGAAAAATAGCGTTTTTTCATGTTTTTGGCCTACAGATTGAAAACTTTTGCACATAGAGATTAGCTGTTGCTTGCTTAAATGTTCAGCTCATTTAGCTCTACAAAATTCTCCATAGGGTCGAAGTTGTCAGATGACCCCCTTATAGGGGTTACGGCCCTTGAAAAATAGCAATTTTTTCATGTTTTTGACCTACAGAATGAAAACTATTGCAGATAGAGATTAGCTGTTGCTTGCTTAAATGTTCAGCTCATTTAGCTCTACAAAATTCTCCATAGGGTCGAAGTTGTCAGGTGACCCCTTATAGGGGTACGGCCTCTGAAAAAAGCAATTTTTCATGTTTTTGGCCTATAGCTACAGAATGAAAACTATTGCAGATAGAGAATAGCTGTTGCTTGCTTAAATGATCAGCTCATTTAGCTCTACAAAAGTCTCCATAGGGTCGAAGTTGTCAGATGACTCCTTATAGGGGTTATGGCCCCTTATAGGTGAAAAATGGAGTTTTTGGCCTATAGAATAAAAACTATTGCAGGTAGAGAAAAGCTGTTGCTTGCTTAAATGTTCAGCTCATTTAGCTCTACAAAAGTACAGGGTCAACATCAAGACCAGGTGAGCGATTCAGGCTCCTGGGAGCCTCTTGTTTTCATGATGTCTTAAGTAAATTGTTCTCTTGTTCTAGCACATGGGATATTTGAAAATGTAAGTCTTGCCTTGATCCAAAACTGGACTAGTTTTCAAAATATTTATCGTGACAAATTATTGGAGAAAAATAATATTCATAGGGACAAATCATTATAGAAAATAAATGCTGAGTTTACAGACAATCACTCATGATCTTTGTATTGACTTTCATGTAACAGTTTGTACTTCTTCAAGAACATTGAAAACAGGAAGATGGATCAATGTTGAGCATTTCAATTCATGCATATCCTGGGCAACACAACTATTTCTGTTTTTAAGATCATGCCAGCGATGTGTTGACTAGAAATGAATACTTTTCTGTTTGTTTGTTTTTTCATGAAGGGAAGAGGTCAGCTACACAATGACACAAAGTGTTCATATATCTGTCCCAAACAATCTGTAACATTGGTAAGTTTCTGAAAGAGAAAAAGTTTATACATTTTAAATGTACGGTATGTGAGCCTTCTAAATCTGAGGAATCTATAAACTGTAGTTATCTCCTTCTTAATAATTTTGAAGTTTGAAACTATGGTTTGCAGTCACAATCTTTATTTTCTAATCGATTTCATTTACTGATTTTGCCAAGAAGCAATTTTAACAATTTGAAACTTAAGCTTGCAAGGCAAACAGTAAAGATGTTTTATGCTATAAAAAATGAAGTATTGGTAAAATTGGTAAACCATAGAAAAAAATTCAATATTTCCATTTCCATTGTCTGTAAAAACCTTGAGATGAAATAACGTACCTGCTAATTAACCCAAAAAATTACTTTTTTTGTGTCGTTTTATGAAAAGATTGAAAAGGTGTAGAATCATACTTGAACCAAGTTTTGAAAAGAATGATTTCCTACCTCACCATATAAATACTTTGAGCATGCACTTCTGAAATTGTTCAAAAAAGAGCATGCACTTTAGTATACCTCATTAAGTCCATATTTTTAGCTGTGTTTTGAAATTGTGTAAGGAATGTCTGTATGTCCTGTTTACTCCATCTGGCATTCTGACAAGGGTCTACAATCTGAAATTTAATTCAAAATCATTTAAATCACAAGTTTCTCTTCTTAAAAATGGTTTATATCATCATTGCTGTTTTTGGCTTACTTTTTTCAAACTTTTAGGATAGAGTAGGTTTTCTGACACTTTGTTTTCTGCCTTTAAATTATGTTGGTTGAAATGCTAATGATGAAATGTAACTCCTACAGCATAATAAAATAAAATTTTATTGAAACTCTCCTTGTTACTTTGTATTTATTCAACAATTCCGAATAAAAATGCTTGATTGTTAGAACTAGAAATTGGCATTTAATATATTAAGCTTATTAAACCCCCCCCCCCGATGATTAACATTTATTTTAGAAAATTTCATTTAGAATTTCTTATAGCTAAAACAAAAAGCTTTCAAAGTATTCCTATAATAATGTCATTCATATATAATAAAATTAACTTGTAGTATATACATTGCATTGATTATATAAAATTTTATTGATTAAATTTGTAAAGAATAATACATTGAAAAAGAAAACAACAAAAAACTAAAGTAAATACCTTTTCATAAATGTCAATAAATATATCTCTAACTTCTCTACTGTGGTTAAGATTGATAGCAATATTTATAGCTGCTTTTGAGATATTCTGAAAAAAAATATGATATACTGACATAAAATATTAACAAAATGTGGAGGTGTTTGACACAACCTCTGTGGCCCAACAGCAATTTTAAAAATTGGCAATGTTAAATTTCCAGCCGCCTTCAATGTTCACTGTCTTTCTATTGGTACCTGAATAACAATGTCAAGGAAATAACTCAAAACCAATCTTTGATTTATCCCGAAAGCCCATTTACAAAAGACAAGTCAAACATATGTTTTGGAAAAGATTCCTGGCAAAGGACAACAGGATAATACTTCCGAAACTTTGAACGATTTTATTTAAACCATGAATTTCACTAGTGCAAATATTAACTGTCAAGCACTAAGTCCATATGAACACTCATTGTAAAAACTACAATTCTGCATATACAAATGTTTTTTTTTAAACAAATACATGTTAAGGAGGAATGTGACACAGGTGCAATGCATAGGCCCCCCAAAACAGAAAGTAGAAGTCAGACAGGACTTAAATCACTTATGACATACACTTTGTCATTCTGACACATCCTATTGAATTTCAAATAATTCTCATTAATGAGTTCTAAGAGAAGCTTGATGGAAAATTTCACATTTTTTTTCAAAAAATTATACAGAAAATATGCAAAACTTGCTTTGGGTAAGAAAATACCTATGAAAAAAAACAGCACTCAAATGACAGAAATCAACACTATAGACAAAGTTCTTACTTTGAAATTATCTTCAATATCCTGCAATGCTCGTCTTGAGATATTTGACCTAACAGCTTGTAAAACCAAACTAAAAAGAAAGAACATTTAAAACTTTTTCAAATATTTTGCCTTGGCCTTAAAGACTTGTATAAGCATGGTTACAGTATTGTTCATTGTAGCTCTTACAACACCCCCCACCACTCTTACAAAAGCTTCCCCCAAAATCCTTTCTTTAATTAAAGTTCATTTTCAAGATAGCTAACCTCTTTGTGCCTTTTGAACTCTCCATGTAAAGTTTATGGAACAGTCCCAATAAAATTCGACTGCATAATTTTACCTTTTATGTTCATCCATACTTTCTTTATCAAGTAATAATTTAAGTTCTCGTAAATCACCCAGAAATGTACGATCTAAATCTACGTCCATATCTTCATGGCTTTTACATTCTGCAAGAAAACAGGACTTACTGGTATCTAAAATACATTAAAGGTATCTAACAACAAATGAATAAATTAGTTAGTGTCTAAAAGCTTCACTTGGAACAAACATGTAATATTTTTATCTAACATGCAATTGGGTAGTAAACACTAATGTCTGTGATTGTGGAACACTCTTTTTTCTACACAGTTGTTGAATTAATGCCACAGACAAAAGAGAACAAACTTAGAAAACCTTCAAAAAACTAAAAATCCAATTTGAAGAAAGGATAGACAATATGATGTTCAAGCAGAAGAACATTTAAAGCTGAATTAGTAGATAAAAATAAGCATATCATTAGGAAGGTGCCTTAATACATGAAGGCAAAAAAACATTGTATGGTTTTATTTTGTTCAAATTTGCTAAAATACATTCATTATTATATAAGATAAAACTTACTGCTAAATCTTCAAAAAATCAAACCACATGTTTTCAGGATTTTTTTCATTGAAACAAAAAGAGTCTTAATATTTCATTTTCAATTCCCAGAGAATCTTGAATTCTTTAAATTAATATGATTGCCTAAAATGTTCAATTATTAAATTATTATGAATTAAGGATGTTCGAGGGTGAGTTTCAAAGTGATTAGGTTTTGAAATTGATGCCTTAAATCATAAGAGAATAATTAAAAATACAAAATAAGGTGAAAATTTTGATAGGTTACCATACTTGTTTTAAAGATAATAAGAGTTCAAAATTTGGCGGGAAAAGGTTTTCTCTGTTTTTTCATAGCTTTAACATTAGCATAGTTTAACTGTTTAAACCTGTGAAAAAGTGATTAGAATTTGACAAAATTTTGTAAAACAGATATTTATGATGTAAAGAACACCTTATACAAAAGAAAATTTGGGGTTACCAAGCAAAAATTTTTGCCTTATTTTGATGGAAAAAACCCGAGAATTCCGAAAAAAAGTAAAAAATCTCAAAAGCTGACCCTCCAACATCCTTAACTCCTTATTAAAGATGTTCTGTACCCCTTTAAAGTAATAATAAAGCAGTTTTGGGGAAAAAATTGCAATGTAAAAATAATCGCTTAACTGTTGCATAATCATAAAATTAGAGCTTTTGCGCTTTTACGAAGATGAAAAATTTGATAATGTGCGTGTACTGGCTAGACATTTAGCTGATTTTTTAACGAAGTTTGATACCAATGGCCACTTATTAACTTTCGTGAACAACATTCCGAATTTTACCGAACATATCAAAACAAACAAAAATGTATTTTGAAGTAAGAGCATGTAAAGCTCTGGGTTTAATATAATTTCATATATCTTCTTTATTTGACAAGAAAAACCTTTCCGCTATAAAGAAATGCTGTTTAAAAAGTGTTTAACATGTAAATAATAACAACACACACGTACCTGTTTTCCTTTTATCGTGCTATATATTAACCAGGCTTATTTAATTGAAAATTATTTCAATGATATAAGATTCTCATTTGGGGGGAGGGGGTTCTAAACCACTTTCTTTTGATATTGGTATCATTTTAAAGGGGAACGGGGTTAGGAAAAATCAAAACAGTTAGAAAAGCCATATCTGCAGAACATACCTTTTCAGACCACGTTTGTTTACATCCATTTCCTAAAGTATTTTTAGGTGGACTTGCGCGGGCACTTCCGAGTGAGTTCAAATTTAGGTCGTATGCATCTAATTTGCATAAAACAACTAGGGAAGCAAATGATTGTTGAAGACAATTTTTTGTTAAATTCTGCAAAAATCCCACTGTTTAATGGACTTTTTGTAGCTTTAATAAAAGTTCTAATTAACAATTTATATTTTTAAAGCTTAAAAAGAATGTTAAAAATTTTAAGATTTTTTGATTTATTATTACTTTAAAATAGACACAACTGGTTTTTATATGATGAAGAGGATAGATAGGCAATGAAAAACAAGCAATACTACTTAAAAATTTATATTTCAAAGGTTTAACAAAGTGAAAATAAGAGTAAGATATATGTTTAATGCAAACTTAAGGCAGCAGCAAGTGGGCGGAGAGGATGTTTCATAACAGTTTAATTTGCAAATTCATAATACAGCCCCTTAATATTTTGTATGTATCTTCTAGCATTGGGTTTCATATTGATATATTGAATGTAATGAGGGTTTCAATTTCAGGCATGTCACTCATCTACCTTCTGTTTAATGAAATCCTGTGGATTTTGTCCTTGATTTTGAAATGAGTAGTTTGAATAAACTAAATACAAGCATAATATTGGAAAAAGTAAATTTCTTACACTGCACAATTGTTTTGTTTTAATCTTTAATGTATACTAATGTATAAATGTACAAAGTTTTATTAAATTCCAAATTATGGTGTGAAGAAATTATTTCCAATACACCTTAATGTGATAAACAAACATACAAAGTAAATGGAGAGGTGGAAGAGTACAGAGAAGGAAAGTGTACAATGAAAGAAGATAATGAGATGTGGAATGTTCATCTCACCGACAGCACTGTAAGACCAGTTCACAATCATCTGGTTAGCACAGCTGATGAAGACTTGAAGTGGATACTGGTGCAGCTTCTTCTTTCCTGTTTCAAACCTATTGTTAGCTATGAAAACCAATGCTGCATATTGCCTACAAATAAGATAACAAGAAATTTCACAAAGGTATCTTATAAATCCATAGAGAATTATACACAAGAACAATTGTATAAATAAACCATTTATTAAACATTTCAGTCTTAAAATGTCCAATAAATGGTGTACTTTATAGCTGGAAAAAATTTCAGACAAACATTTCAATGTTCGTTTTCATACAGTTTGAGTTTGTTATCCATTTGCCTATAAACAATACAGCTCATTTGAAAAATAACAAAAACACAGTAACTCCATCTTGGTGACCACGAGAGGTACAATGTATGTACAAAAAAATTGACCATTAAAACCTTTTTTATCATCATCTATATTTACTATACCTAGAAACAAATAACTTAAGCCATTGTTAAACATACAGTGTGCTTATAACTTTGGTCTATTTTCATATATAACAGCCATCTGATACTAGCTTACAATTAAAGAAAGCTCCATAGACAGGTGGAGATCAAAGTACTCACCTTGCTAAGTCTGGTGACAATAAGAAGTTTGTTTGAATGTTATCTGTGAGTGATCCCTTCATTTCTTCAACTGTTCTTAGTACTCTTTTCAAATTGTCAAACTGAAAAAAAGCATACAAGAAAGGCAATAATGGAAACATAGATGACTTATAAAATGTCTACAGATAAACATTTAACAATAACGATGATGACATCATTGAAACATAATAAACAATTTTTTCTGTTGACAGTTGTACAAAAAAATCAAAAACAAAATTATGCACAGTGGCCTGAATTCTTTCCATGCTTGAAAACTGATTCTTGTATTATATTAGACATTAAAATACAAGTTTATTTTTGTGTGTTGGGGATTAAAGTCCTTTTTGATGCACCTGGGCCATAAAGGGCTGTCAGTTTTAATGATGGAGGAAACTGGGTTACTCGGAGGAATTAGAAACCACCGGCCTTGGGCAGGTAACTGATAAACCTAATCATATACAGTTGGTAAAGTCCCTTTTATTGAAAATTGAAAACTGGACTCCAACACCACTTGAGAGGTGATCGGCTAGTGATCAGTAGTGTGGTATTTAAACAAGCGCCTTAGACCACTCAGCCACCCAGGCCCCATATCAACAAGTTTATGTACTCAACAACACATTTGTTTGAAATAAACACACAACATTTTTTCAACATATATATTTGGTTCTTGTCATTATACCATATATCAGAGTGCTAATGTTTTATAAAACTGTGAAGTTTTGATCAATAAAAGCTAGTACAGTTATAAAGATCAATCTGATTGAAATCGGATCTATCAATTGTTCGCTAATGCCTCTGCACGATATACCTGAAGACATACCATTATACTTTCTGTACTGATGACCTTTTGAATTGACCCATCAGATTGCAGCTTCCAAGATTTTGGAAACATTACTTCTTATGATAGTCCAGATGATTAAAAAAAAGCTTAGACTTTTCAACTTGAAGGTGAAATCAGTCCTCCTGTATGGTGCAGAAACCTGGAGATTTTCCAAGGCCACCAGCCATAAGATCCAGACATTTGTAAACCAATGACTTCGCCGTATCCTTTCCATCCGCTGGCCTGAAACCATCAGTAACAAGGAATTATGGATAAAGACCAACCAGTGTCCAGTTGAAGAAGAGGTCCGTAGAAGAAGGTGGGAATGGCTTGGACATACCCTAAGGAAGCCAAATGGAAACATAACGAGACAGGCGCTAACATGGACACCCCAAGGAAAGAGAAAACAAGGACGACCGAGAAACACCTGGAGAAGGGACCTGAAATCAGATGTTAAGCTGACAGGAAAGACATGGGGACAAACACCAAAGAACAGGCAGCACTGGAGGATTATCGTCAATGGCCTATGCATCAGAAGGAGCGAAGGGGCGGGGGGGGGGGGGGGGGGGGCTAAATAAGTAATTCCAAAAAAGGTCATCTGTCATCAGAACAGAAAGTAAAATGAGATGTCTTCAGATCTACCATGCAGTGACAGAAGGGAACAACTGATAGATCTGATTTTAATCAGATTGAGTTAAGATAAAACTTGGTCTCTTCAGTGTTCCTTTTTGATCAGTATTACTGTTTTTCATCAACTATTACCTGTCTTCTACATTTTTTTAAACTTGTTCTTGTTTTTTCACTGACATCATCTAAATCTTTTCTATTTCTGCCAGATAATTTCTTCCCAAGAATTTCCCTGATGACTGCATCATCAAACTGATAATATCTGAAGAAAAAATATATTCAGTAAACAAAAATTAATTTGACAAACCTAATCGATGCAACGTTAACCTTCTGATGAAAGTTTCCAAGGGCACAGAAAAATCAGTTCATGTACTCACATAATAAACATACAATTCATAGAAGGGAAAAACAATTTTTCACAGAGAAAAAAATAAGTCATCTATGATTTTTGTTTTGCTTGTTTTAGATTTTATTACTTGAGCTGTTTCTTTTCATTTTTTATTTCACATTCATGTCTTTGACTTGTTTTGTCTTTTCTTCTTGGAAATTTCAGATTGATCATCCCAGTTCATTAACTTGGATATTTCTTTTAATTAACATGTTTATATCTCAAACTTGAGATATTCAATATCTTCAGATCTCTTAATGAATCCTGTGCTGAGTTTGTCATTAGTTTGAAGAAGTACTCAACTTAAGATTTATTCTGAAACCAAGGCTTGATTTTGTTACAAAGCAAGACCCATGCAAAATCTGCATTTGGTAATTTACTGGCAATCAATAATGTGGTATATCTAAAGTGGTGATCACTCAAACAGGGACCCTTTATTCTAAAAAGTAAAAATATCAATTTTTACTTTTCAATAAGCTGTCTCTGGGATTCTGCATCAATCTGATGAATCTGTTGGTCTGGAAGCTGTGTGGGGTTTCTTAACATCTTCTCCAAGTGGTTAAACAATCGGTAATGGTCATGAACTTCACTAATGATATCTTCCATTGTGACCCCTGAATCATTCTGAAACTCATTCTTCTGTAGAACACTGGCAGATTCAAGTACTGAAAAGATTGCAAGATATATAATGATAAAAATCATGATTCACCAAATAGTAAAGAAGGTTCATTTAATACCAAAGAAAAATTTAATAGAACTAGCAATGTTATGTGTTATCACTTTTTAAGGGTATATAATGATAGAGATTTTAGTTTCTTCTGTAAATTACAAGGTCTTATATATAAGTCTTTGTTTTTGTTTTTGAAAGGTTTCTTGGCTGATTCTTATCCCTAAAATTTAAAAGTTCATTCACTATACAGGAAGTTTAAAAGCGACAGACCTACCCAACCAAATCCCACCAAATGAGACCTCTACAATGTACCTGAAGCTCCATATCAAATATCAAAAGCTAACCTATAATAGTAGCTGAGATATCTGTTACAGAAATTTTCCATTTGTGACCATTAAAAAACTCTAAGTAAGCTTGTTAAACAGGAAGTAAGTACTGTAAGTGACAAGCCTGGAAATGCATCCCATTATATGATACTTCTACCTGTAGCTGCATACCAAATATCAAAAGCCTACAAATAACAGAAGCTGAGAAATCTCTTCAATTTTTTTTCCATTTTTTAACCTTAAAAAATTCTAAGTCTAAGTCAGCTTGAGCATTAAACAGAAAGTAGGAAAGCAATAGACATAGATATGCATCTCATTGTATGAGACCCCTATCTAAAGCTAAATACCAAATATCAAAAGCCTATGATCATTAGTAGATGAGAAATCTGTAACAAAAAGATGTGTGTCTGTGATGGACAGACACAGGCATTTCCATGTCCACATTTTTCATTGCAGCAGGGGACAACTAGTCAACTTACTTATTCACAAATCATACAGCACATTACTGTTAAGACACAATCAAATCTTTATGCATGACATTCTCCTGCCATGATCCAAAATCTCACGACTTTTAAACCCATCCTCTCGTTTTTTGTGTGTACTCTGCCACTTTCATGGCATTGCTGGCGGTTGTCAATTGTGGTTTTTCTAGATTGCCGCTTGATTGTGGGCTGTGTCGCATACACTTATTCCACAACTCATTATTTTCTATTTGTTGAAGACTTCAGGAAATAGTTTATTAATATATTTGTCATAAAATATTTCCATTTGTTTGGGATTTGTCAATAACTAGTAGATAAATCCCACATGTAAAGAGTTACCATGGTTCAGTAATTGAAAGTTTATTCCGATACTTGATGAATGGGTGTATAAACATTTGTAGATTAATCAGTGAAGCCAGGTATCTTATCTCAATTAGCATTAAACTGTAATTTGACAAGGGATCAAAAATCTCTAGCTTTCTTGTCCAATCTCCAGCTTTCTCAGGAAGTACATTGTATCTGCCAAATGTATGAATCTTAGATAGAAACCTGTCAACGGTCACATTTATCAACAGGTCATACATCACATGACTGTAACAAACCAATCAAATATCAGATAGAAACCTGTCAACCCATTTATCCACAGGTCATAACATGACTGTAACAAACCAATCAAATATCAGATAGAAACCTGTCAACCCATTTATCCACAGGTCATACACCACATGACTGTAACAAACAAATCAAATATCAGATACAAACATGTCAACCCATTTATTCACAGGTCATACACCACATGACTGTAACAAACCAATCAAATATCAGATACAAACCTGTCAACCCATTTATCCACAGGTCATACAGTTCGAAGTCTATAATGGTGAAATTTCCAACAAAGACATCCAATGCAGCCATGATCTTCTGTATAAAAGTCTGGAAAACAAAAAAACTCAGCATTGAGGTCTTATTATAAAAGAATTCCTTCAGGAAAACACATTGATTAATACATGTATGTATATAAGTTGTTATAAAGAAAGTATAAAGACATGTATATGACTTCAGAATAAAATTGATTAATGCCATTTTTTGGGCACTAAAGTGGAATAAAAATTCATTTATCTATAGTACAAAGTGTATAAGGGAGCTTCATACAACTTTAACCTACATGTATGAAGGCTTTTAAAGAAAGATTTAGCTAGACATTCAGCAAAAGAAAGATTTTTTTTTTAAATGTTTTTAATCAAAATGCTGACAATTGAGCACCATACTCCATCAAAGGGTCATCTGAAAACCCAAAAGAGATTTATGTGGAGCTCAATGAGCTGACAGTCACAGCTTTAACAAGCAACAGCTTTTCTCTATCTGCTACATGTATTGTTTTTATTCTATGAACTTGTCATCTGACAGCCTTCAACCAAATAGAGACTTTTGTAGAGCTTTTTCAGACAATGGTGAGGAATTAGAAATGCATAACTTTTCATTCTGATAGATTAATCACAATAAACAGATTCTGTTTTCGAGATTTATCGACAGCAGGTGTCATTGTTACAGAAAATTGTGTAACTTTAAAACATGTATGTAATAATTACATGTAGTTTCAAATTCACCTTATTATCATAGCTTGTTTATTCTACTAACCGTCTGCTATTTAACGGCACTAAATAAGAAAGTACTTGAATTAAACTGAAATTCAATATGAAAATTAGAAAAACTATTAATTTTGCCTTTGTTTCTGATCTAATGTTAGCACTGAATTTTTGTTGATTTCAAATGTGTACATATCATTTTTATGGTCCCCCTTAATAATAAATTCAATTTTTGTTTTCTTGATATTCTCCAAGATTAGTTTTCATCACCACATTGATGTTCAAGGAGTATCCTGTAGATGAAGATATTGTAAGTCTTTATTTATATACATTTACATGTATACAACTTATAAAGCTAGTTCAAATGTGTGTAAGCATTAAGATGGATATCCATCCACATAATTTGGATGGAAAACCTGTCCATGTTGTCAATATTTGATTGTTGCTGCTTTTGTGTAAACGGTACATTCTATTTTATTCTAATCGATTTAGGTCTTCAGATACTTATCATTGTGACCATGTGATTAAGTATTTTAATCATGTGACTTTTTCATCAGACTGCAATATGGCAGAAAGCATCGGATTCAAGTCTATGACCCCTATAGGTAACAACTGCGCAAATGCTAACAATGCATTTTTCCATAGGGGGTACCCTTGTATTCATTTTTAAAAAAAATAGTTATTGACCGATTTTCACTTTCTATGGGTCAAAATCTTTCAGTTAACATCCAAACGTTTATTTTTAGCCAATAAAAAACCTATGTCTATGCGGCGTTAATGAACGTAATTTAAGGTTGAAAAAAGGGGGGTGATTTTTCGATTTTATTTTCAAAACCCAAATTTTCAAAGATGCAAGCGCCCTGTAGACACATGATTGGCACCAGAATTTCTTTGTCAATATTTAACAGAAGTTTATTCATTTATCTATTTAAATATTATTTTATATCAACCAATCACGTTGCTGTCTGTATTTTATTCCACGCTTTATCTTAGGGTAAGAAATTTACCGGTGGCAGAGGTTTGCATTTGCGCAGTTGTAACCTATACTTTTTGCATAAAAATCAGAAGGATACTTTTTTTTTATCAAAAGTATATTTAATATATCTAGACTTTATATAACTAGTGAGAAAAAATAATCTTTTTGTTAAAGCCCTGGAGAGCTGATTTTAAATAGCCCCCCTCTTGCAAGAAAATTCTAAATTTTTAAGTGGTTGTTAGAGGAAATACGGTATTCTACCAGAACGTTCTTTACAAGCTTAAGATTTCCCCAATATTTTATACAAGACATATGTATTATCTACAGATGAGATTGACTTTCGATATACCGTTGGCCTATTTGGACCAAAATATGGGTCTAAATATAAAGATATTGTAAATTTTTGGAAAATAGAAAAATTGCGGCATTTTGAAACAGACTATAACCTTCTTGTAGCACAAAAAGTTTGAGTTTTTGTATGCAATGTGTTACATCTGCATCTATACATAAATTTTATAATAGTTTTAAGCAGATAATTATTTCTTAAGGTTTTTCAAATTAACAATTTTAATGCACCCCCATTGTGGACAAATGGACACAATTTTCGCTTTGGGCGTTTTAAAAATTTTGTCCTGATTTGAATCATTTTTGTGTACTTACTGGCGTTCAAAAATTACATATGCATCTAAGCAAAATAAAAAAGGCAAACAACCAATCTTTTATTAATAATAACAACAGAATAATTTTTTTATAAGTCCCTACGTCTATATTCTCCTTTTTCCTATTGCAGAATTAAGAAACAGACTATAGAACGGTTTTTGCAATCTAAATATAGACCAAATGTCATAATTTGTATTTACACGTCTATATTTCACATTCCATTCAAATAAAGCTTTATAACAATCAATGCAATGTAAAAAGAGGCAGTTTCTATAGGTAACAACTGCGCAAATGCTAACAATGCATTTTTTCATAGGGGGTACCCTTGTATTCATTTTAAAAAAAAATAGTTATTGACCGATTTTCACTTTCTATGGGTCAAAATCTTTCAGTTAACATCCAAACGTTTATTTTTAGCCAATAAAAAACCTATGTCTATGCGGCGTTAATGAACGTAATTTAAGGTTGAAAAAAGGGGGGTGATTTTTCGATTTTATTTTCAAAACCCAAATTTTCAAAGATGCAAGCGCCCTGTAGACACATGATTGGCACCAGAATTTCTTTGTCAATATTTAACAGAAGTTTATTCATTTATCTATTTAAATATTATTTTATATCAACCAATCACGTTGCTGTCTGTATTTTATTCCACGCTTTATCTTAGGGTAAGAAATTTACCGGTGGCAGAGGTTTGCATTTGCGCAGTTGTAACCAATAAAAATGCTTTTGATAAGCTCTTTGTGTTTTATTATTTAACAATTTTGAAATCTATTGATACAAAGTTTTACTTTGGATGGAAATCCATCTTAAACCTGACTGTTAGCTCCACTAACCTCATGCATGGGGTTAGTGGAGCTTAGGACATGCATGCATGGGGTAAGTGGAGCTTAGGCCATCCATGCATTGGGTTAGTACAGCTACATGTAAGTACAAATTATTTTGTTGCTTCACCATCCATTTATTTATCTATTTGTACAAACTTTTTTGATCCTATCAGATTGCAGTTAATCTACATCTACATGGTTGAATTGCAAAGGGTGTTAAACCCATCACGCAAGTATAAAGTACATAACTGCAAGTCATCCAATAAAGTGCTTTTTAAAAACTGTTTCAGTATTTTCATGTGCAAATTAAAAAATAGTGTAGTTCTGGATAGTTAGTTTGTTATGAAAGAGTTGAGGCGGGTCTTAAATTCCTCAACATCTTCAATATCCACGAAATGGGCTGGTAGCTGATTCCATTCCTTGATGGTTTACGGGAAGAAACTGTATTTGTATATGTCACTTGATGTTTGCATGTTGGTAAAATTGTGACGGTGTGATCTTCTAGTATTTCTACCCTGAGGTCATACATATGGAGGTATATTAAAATGTTAGTTCACGATTTTGAAGTTTTAAGTTTATTTGATTTATTATAATGAGAGTAGGCATAATGCCAATTTGGGCATTGAAAACGATATATTAATAAAGATATTCGTAATTTTATTCCAATACAAAAGACCATATGGGCGCGGCCATGTCGATAGCTCAATTGGAGATGTGACGTCACATCTCCAATGATAAATACATTAACCAATTGACGATATTTGTAACATAGGACCGATGTTGTCGATCATAATAAAGAAATTCATTGGAATATGAATAATTTGGCATTGATAGATTTTTTAATCCCCACATTTTTTATCCAAATAGTAATAAATAGTGTACTTAAACCTTTTTAAATTTGTTTTAAAATATTTATTTAAAATTCCAAACAGTAAATAATCTGAAATATTTAATATACTGTAGTTTTCAATCCTTTTTTAAATATTAAAGACTATAAATTCAGTTCTTGATGAATACACAGGTGTAAATTAAAATCATTAACCTTTCGGACGATCTGTCCGGTGCACTCCATTTGAGCGAATTGACATTTCAATTGAGCGAAAAAAAAGTTTCATTTGAGAGAATTTGTTTACAGGTAAATTGTAGGTAAATTTGTTTTTACAGGTAACTTTGACGAACATTTTCAATGGTATAATTAAGTTAACAAATAGATTTTACATATACATAGAAAAAATACAAATAGCATGTGTATCAAAATTTTAAATATTTTTTTCAAATTAGATTGAACTAGAAAATGTGCCTATGAGCCACAGGATGGCCATCCCGTTCTTGAAATACCATTGACCCCAAATGTGTATATCCTGGATTATGGACCTTAACCAAGAACTTAACCAATGTCCTTCACGCATAAAATATAGGTCACAGTGAGCTAATTTCTAGTGGGTGGGTCACCCTACCCAAGACACATCCAGTGGTGAAATATCATTGACCCCAAACATCTTGTACCCAAGTTATGGACTTAACCGAGAACTTAACCAAAGTTGTTCACGCATAAAATATAGGTCAAAGCTGAAGTCACAATGAACTAATTTCTAGTGGGTGGTATAGCCCTACCCAAAACCCATTTACCTTTTGTACTTGTGTTTACCGGAAAAATTGTTCACTCAATTGAAATACAAAAAATCGCTCAAATGAAAACAGGGGTCATTTTCAAATTCGCTTAATTGAAATGCGCCTCATGATCTGTCATCCCTCGATAAGCCACGCCCCGTTGGTTAATTGCAGGTATAATTGACAGGTAGATCAAATCCAATCAAAGATTTCCATGCAGCTTTAGACACATCCTACACAGCTCAATTTTAAGAATTTTAACCGGCTCATCATTTCATGATTTCTTTATTATTATACAGTATAATTAATCAGCAGGTGTCAATATCACCTGTTAACTCCATTGACTATACCTCACCCTTACAATTACCAATCAGACAAAGCGTGGTGCTACATCGTGTTTGTGCATGGTTTGTGTAATAACCTAATTTAAAATGTTTTTAAAGAACAGTTATAAAATGTTTTAGATCCTACTTTTTCCGTTTTTGAAGAGTTGGAAAAACAATTTATTAACTACATTATAATTTGCAAGACAGAAAAAAAAATCTACAATTCATTGTATTTATGTTTTTAATAAAAAGTGTACTTTATTAACATTTTTCGCACTTCAATGTTTAAATGGCACTGGCGGACCAAAGGGGTTGATTTTCTAGAACCCATTTCAACCAGGTAAATGTCAACTTCTTATACATGTACACAGGAAACTAATATTAAACGATTTTAAACCCCTGTGGTGCCAATTGTTTGCACGGGGGTACTTAACATACACAGGAAACGGCAGGTGAACCCTTGTTGTGACAGTGGTTTGTACAGGGGAATAAAGTCTAATACACAGAAAATGGTTAGTAAGCCCCTGTGGTGCGATGGTTTGCACGGAAGGACTAATTATCATAATATTACTTCAAACTAATTGTGCAAGGAAATCACAGTAGGGCGCCAAAGAACCATGAATTTTATACAGGATGTATAAAAGAAATAGTACGAATTCTCTACATACTGAAAATTGAAATATATTTTCCAAAATAGTCCATACGGCGAATCTAAGATTATTAATTAAAAATTCTGTATTTATCTACGAATTAAATTTGAACTTAACCATGTTAACGTTTGGTATCATTTTAAAACTTTTCCAATCAAACATTAGACTGACTTTTATTTTATCATCTCCGACTTAATTTGAATCATTTCAAATTGTCCCTTGTGGTACACACCGATCAATACCATATGGGTATAGGATGCAACATTCTGACGTGACCCTACATGGATAGAATTCTTTTACTTTCAAAAGCCAATTTTATCCTATTAAACTATGCATATTTAAGCACTAGGAATTTCACCAAAGTTATTTTTATAAGATAGTTTTTCAATGTACAAATTTTGAAAAAATCCCGAACTTACACTTTAATGGCTATTTGATGATCAACAGTCTTATGAAGTAAACATAGTCGTTTTATTTTCTTTGTCTTTTTCAATGATGGTAATTTTAATTCCTTTAGTAATCTAGTAACAGTACCCGGTTGTCTGCTGTATTCATGTTTGATAAAGCGGGCTGATCATCTTTCACCATTTCTATTTTTCTGATCTGATCTTTCTGGTGGGGGTCCCAGGGCACTGCTAGCATATTCTAAATTTGGCCTGACGATTGCTAGATATGCTCTTTTCTTTATCTCCTCAGGGAATTTACTTATGCTCCTCCTCAGAAATCCAAGTGATCAGTTTGCTTTTGCCACTATGTTGTTGATGTTCTTGTCCCATTTCAGTTTGCTGGTAAACTTTACTCCTAAGTATGGGTTTTGGTCAACTACTTCCAGCATATGTCCATGCATGGTGTAATTATTTGTTGTTGTGTATTTCTTGTTGGTAATTCTTAGGACATAGCATTTCGTGGCATTACACTTCATTTGCCATTTGTCTGTCCAGTTTACAAGTTTGTTTAGATCATTTTGTGGCTGTATGCAGTTTTTTCTATTCTCAATTCCTAGGTACAATAAACTGTCATTGGCAAATAATCACAGTTTGGAGACTGTCCTCTCCAATGTCATTAATATACAAGAGGAACATTAAGGGTCCTAATACGGAACCTTGAGGCACTCCTGATTTTACTCTTGACTTCTCTGATGTTTCACCTTCAACTGCAACACACTGATGTAGTTGTGTGAGCCAAGCCTCTATCCAGTCCAATATAGTTTCCCTCTTATGCCATAGTGCTTTAGCTTCCATAGTAGTCTTTGGTGTGGCATTACATTGAAGGCTTTGCTGAAGTCTAAAATTAGCATGTCTACCTGGTCTTTTTTGTCTAGATGTCTTGCTATGTCTTCAATTGTAGTTACTAGCTGTGAATCGCAAGATCACTTTTGCCTTAAACCATGTTGGTAATCAATTAGACTAAGTATAATAATTATCATGGACCGTTAGTATTATTACATTAAGCAGAAACAATATAAAATATATTATTATTATTAAAATTCCTGCGTTTAGGGTACTATAATTCTTAGAATGTTTTTCCATTTTCATTTTAGAACCATCATCAAAATAGGGGACATACAACTCTGTTTAAATTATCTTCCATAAATGATAATTATATATAATGGTCATATTTTATAGAGAATTATTTAATTTCCCTTTTGAGAATTTAATCCTCAGTTTTAATCATATATATTTAGGTAAACATCTTTATTTCATATATTTGTGTTATTTCTTTCTTTCTTGTCTTTTCTTATCATTTCTCCAAAAGCTGAAAGGTTCGTATGGTGAGACAGCAGATTAGAACAAGATTGTACAAAATCTATTTAATATTTCAAAATTTGATAAGATGGATACATGAAAAATTATCTTTAATTTTAAATTAATCTTTTAGTAATAACTGTTTAATATAAATTGTACCCAAAAAAGTATATATTCAAAATACCAAAATTGAAATCATACGTTTTCACTGCGATAATTATGCTATTCTGTTTTTATCTGATCAGGTATTCATTAAAATAAAAATTTGTTCGACATGGACATGTTCGATACAGAAACAATACGCAATAAGTCCCTGTACATTTTGATTGAATGAAAAAAGTTTGTACAAATAGCCACACGGCTAATCATACAAATCGTACAGACTGTTTGTACTAGGAACAACTGCCTGTATTAAATACAGTTAGACTGTTAGTGTTGATATTTTAAGTCGAGTTTGCACGTTTGCAGTAATGTATAATTATTAATATTGTTATATTTTTTACATTCTACACTAGCAGTGGCCTAATATCTATCTGTTATACGCCGTTGATGATTTAAATAGTTTTTAACCTTTTGTATACCTGCAAATTTCTTTCTTTCTTGCAATTTAGTATTTTGCGAAGAATTTTTTTTTCTTTTTTTTTCAAGGGAGTTAATTTAACTTAGAAAGTGGTGTGTCTAAGCAAAGTACCCCGTCCCGCACCTATACCCAAACATTTCCGTGCAAATCCGCTAAAATACATTCTATATTTATTCTATATGTTTTTCAACTACTCGCTTTTATAAAACACTTCCTTATGAATGATGCAGATAATAAAAGCGATGACTTGTTTTGACTCACATGATGCTGAGCATTGTCATAGACCTGTATTTAATATACAGGTCTATGGCATTGTACACTAGTTTCACTTGAACTTTTGTCGGTTTAAAATTGCTATAAGTACGTGTTATCATTGATAGTTTTTGTTCACAGGCGTTTGGGTCCAGGTTTCAATTTTTATTTACTGTGTGTATATAAAAAAATCTGACCCTCGCTATATAACTATAGAGACGAAATGAAAATTTTTATATACACGTTATTAATAATAAAGTAAAATCCTGGACCCAAACGCCTGTTGTGTCAATGTATCGGAGTGTAACTTGGTTTGCATCGATGCAAATGATAACGAATTGACTAGTAATGATAAACTATTTAACTTAACATATATCAACCAATGCTACCAAATGCACCTCTGTATTTTCTCCTCTGCTTTATGGTGCACGAGGATCCACATTCTTTTAGAGAGGCATAATTTGAAATATTTTCAGGGCACATTTTATTACCGTCAATATTGATGCCAACAAAGCTGGAACATTTGAATGACCTAACAATATACTGCATGCACAATTGTTTGAGTGTGTTTTGATGCAACTTGGAATAAAACATAAGAAAGAGCGTCAGTTAAAAGGATAAAAGAAGGAAAGGCACATTTATTGTCAGTATTGTCAGTATGATTTTCTGTGTATGTTTGCAGTATACTGTTGCTGGTAAAATATGCCCTTATTCCAATTACATTCAACATGAAGTTTTGCACACAAAACTAATGTTACCGAGTGTTACAACATCGATCATTTGTTATCTAATTTTACATTTCTGTCATTCAAGTTTGACAATCTCGGTCATTCAAGATTGACAATATTTGTCATTCAAGTTTGACAACTTTTGTCATTCAAGTTTGACAATCTCGGTTATTCAAGATTGACAATATCTGTCATTCAAGTTTGACAATTTTTGTCATTCAAGTTTGACAATATCTGTCAGTTTTGACAATATCTGTCATTCAAGCTTGACAATATCTGTCATTCAAGTTTGACCCATTTGTGTTTCAACATCACGCTTATAAAGGGTATTACGAAAGAAACATTAATATAAACAAACAAGACAATAAACAAATGCACTTGTATTTGTTTATAAAAATATTTAACGTGATCATACGACCGTAACATGTTGAACCCTGTCATTGGAGGTCAAATATTGATTATAAGCTAGCTTGGACACATGCAGCCAATAGTGGACTGGACTTGCAAAAGTTTTTGACACGTGCATTCTGTAATGGACTATATATGTGAAAGAAGCAGAGGTACCAATGGGGTATCCGAATGTCAAAAGTCTGAAAGGGCAAAGACAAAACCAGTTAACACCAACAAGAACGGGACAAAAACAGACAACATGTAAAACATGGAAACACAAAATAACTGAATATCAATCAACAACGCGAACTCCAGTCGAAACAAAAGTGAACTCAGGTACTCCGGAAGAGTAAGCAGTTCCTGCTTCCTATAGCACACCCGTCGCGTTGCCAATAGTCCATTCAGCGTGTCAAATCCGGTAAAGGAAGACACACCAAAACCCTATGACAAACCAACATCTGCACTCATCTGAGAGGTCGAAATCCCATATTTGTCTATAAGTGCATGATGTCTTCCGTAAAATTTCTTGAGTGAAGACAGCAACCGAGGAGCAACATAACCTTGTGTGAGCAATTTTTGCGTCAGACGTGTCGCTCTGCTAAGGAAATCGATGTAAGTCCCGCACGCTCTGGAGTAACGAATGTGAAAATGCATATTTTATATTTTTATATCAATGTTAGGCAAATCCTTAAAATTTATGTTTTTTTGCTCCATTGACTCCTAATTTCTAGAAAAAAACTGTTAAAGAGTTGCAAATCTTCATGATTGTAAATGGCACACAGGGATTTTCACAAGGACTCAAATGAGAAAAAGTTGATTTTGGGAGTGGTCCACTTTGACCCCCATAACGTTTTATCAGTACAAGGTGCAGAAAAACCATTTTACACATGTAGTTGATAGAACTTATTAAGGGATACAATGAAAAATGAATTATAAAAATCAAATGAAAACAAGCATTCTACAGCAGTGTTGTTATAACACTCATTTAGCCCCTGCTGGCCCCTTTTATTAACGGTAGGAGCCACAAACCTCAAACGCAACTGGAAGCTTCCTTTACTGGTAAGTAAACTAACATCATATCAAATTATATAACAAAGCAAAAATATCGGACAAAAAGCTAATCGGATAAAAGGTTGACGGACAAAAAGCAAGTTGTAAAATGTGTGCCATTATTAAATACACACGAAATACATGTTCTATTTTCACGATAGTTAATTTTTTACCATTCATAAAAAAGTAGCAAAAAAAAAGAAAAGAAATTAAGATTAAAAAAATGACTTAAAAAAATATGTGTATCTTAAAACATAAAATGATTATAATTTCATTAATTTAAAGTAAATACCATTATAAATGATATTACCTTTTTGTACACCATTTTGTTCAGGAATTATAGAATTTGTCTTGTCTGATCTTGCACATTTTTGCATATAAATATCGGGCAACATGCTACTTAAAGTGATTTAAATATAATTTTGATTTAAAGGTCGGAAAAACCAACTCCTACGTAAGATGTGTTCAAATTCATTATGATTTATATAGCAGAACGGGTATCGCTCAATTGACATAACTCCCACTACCATTTGACTTAAAGGGCGACTTATTTTTTTTGCTTCTGGACATACATTTGTATTTTGTTTTCGCACATAGCGCGGAATCTTTATCTATTTTCATACGTGTCGCTACAATTGTTTTCATTATAAGCTTAACTTTACGCAGCAGAAATCCTTTTTGGGATATTTTTTCTTAATATTTGCTACCAAACATTTTGATCATTATTCAGATTTATTAAAAAAAATAACAATTAACCTGGCCTATCTGCAAGCCCTTAGAGCAGAAAGGATATCTCGCCCTGAAAGCCTTAGATATTCAGCTTTTATCATAAAAAAATTAAACCATAGATAAAAAGAATTTTTATTTGTCTTGCAAGCAAAAGAAAAATATTAAACTACAGAAATATCTATATTTGTTTTGTTATATTGTTATATATTTTCTATATTAGGACATATTTGTGTAAGTGCATTCAAAAGTATGATTTAACATAATTTTGATGAGCTGAGTTCGTTCTTCCTGAAGTCTACTTATTTCAGCCTTCTTTTGATCATTGTCCAATTCTAATTCCTTAATCTGAAAATAAAAAGAAATGCATGCAACGCAACTTGTAATATACAAAAAGTATTCATATAAACTATATAGAAATAAGAAATAATATTTAGGAAATCATAGCATATGAAACATCTATGTTCTTTTTGTAAAAATGCATTGTAATTGTATGATTCTGTGGATAACGCAGAAAATACAATTAGTCAAAAGATTACCAAGTAATTAATGCATTTCAGTATTTTTAGTAAATAAAGGCATACTAAAGTCATATTAAAGGTATTGACACACTTCTTTAATAATATATATTTAAAAAATAAGATAAAAAAGAAATGAAAAAAGCCTCTCATATCGAATGTTTTTATGCGTTTTCTAACTCTGCCAAGAATTAATTTCACTAAGCAGTTCAAGATCTAAAAAAATCCAAAAATGGGAAAAACTTACCTCAGTCAAAAGTCTAATAATGTCTTTCCTTTTCTGGCGAAATCTCTTAGCTGCCATTTTGTTTTGTTCACGTCTCCTTATTATTTTGGATTTTTCCTCTTCAGAGAGCTATATATAGCGTTGAATATAGAGCAAAAAAGAGACAAATGAAATTTGATTAAAACATTGCATTCTAATTTGTCTTTGAAAAAAAAACATTCTCGACTTTTTAATGTTCTTTATATTATGTCATGGAAATGTCGTTATGTTATATTGATGTTTTGATAGTCGAAAATGGATTCCTTTTGCACAAAAAAAAAATTCATTTGCACCACAAGTGATAATTCATTAGTGCCAATAATTACAATATATATTTTCATACTATAATAACTTGTTCCTGCTCTGACTAAGCGCCATATAAAATACGTATAATATATTTCATTTCTTTGCTCGTTTAAACAAGCATTCCTAAACAATGCTTATTTCATGGTTACCTCGTACTTGATGTCTTTTGGAGGATCAACTTTTAATTCCCCTTGCCCTCTCTGAAGTCTCCTGCATTGAATACTACATTTGAGTTCCTCTTTTATCAAATTTGACACTAAATCAGAAGCATCGAAAATATTTTTTGCTTTGTCTTCTTGCAAGCCAGAAAAAGATGGTAGAGTCCAGCATATAAAATCTGTATCCATTGAAAATATGAAAATTGTTCATTAGTCTACAACCATTTACGTCTGAAAATATATTTTAGAAATTGAAAAAAACAAAATGTATTGCTTAGCAATAGATATAATAGTTTTTCTTTTTAAACATTTTATGATTATGTGTGCACTAATTCATTATTTTTTCAAAAATATGAAATTCAATTAAAAACAATAACATTGAAATGCATTGATCTTATTTATGTATACAAAATGCACAAGTTTGTGCAAAAATCATTTACGAGTGAATAACTCATGAGCATGCAGATTCAAAACAAATATGATGTAAAAGTCATTTAAAGACTTAGAAAACACTTACACAGTTACACTTCGTTGTGGTGTTTTGCTGGCTATCGTCGATACATTTAAATACCAAAACTACTGACAAACCTACGTATTTGGAAAACCCAAACCAATCCCTTTGTAAGATTGAATGGTATTCTTGGGAACTATGGACAAACATTATAAAAAGTAATTTCTGTCTTTTTTACTCACAATATAGAAGACAAAATGATTTTTTTTTTTATGAACAGAACTAAAAAATACTCAAAACAAAATAACACACAAAAAAAAATTAAAATTAAATTAAAACAAAAAATCATCCGGCAAAACTACCCCCCCTATAAAAAAACCCAACCACCCACACAAAAAGGAGCAAAATATAATTAAACACAAAAAATAATAATAAAAAAAAACATCAAAAACCCTCAAGAATCACAACAAAAAATCTTGAAGAATTCTAAAACTTATAGTTTATATTAATTACTATAGGCTTAAAGGTAACTATTGATTGTTGACTAGACTTGCCGTGTGCTACGAGTCGTCCTGCTAATGACGCACCACCGCCAGAATTAGATGCTCCAAACACTAAAGAACTGGAGGCACCAACCGTCATCCACCGCATGGAGGGTTTGGTAGGAATTCAAGAGGCTTGAAAAATACGAGTACCAAATTATAGATATATTGGTTAATAGATTAAAGATTACTTACTCTTCTGTAAGTTTGGTCTATCCACTTGACCCATTAATGACCAAAAAGGTCCAAGTATAATCTACTACCAGTATTTGTAGAGGCATAGTCCTTTAATTTTGAAGAAACTTTGTTTTGTCAACTGTGCCAATCGCGATTTAAGTTATGCTTGTTGAAAAATCAAATGTGCTAATGCTATCTAAACAAGATAAAAATAAAAAGCTACACCGAGCACAGCATGATACGGCATCAATTTATATTGAACACTGTACGTTGGAGGCCCAAAATGAATTGAATGATTCAAATGAATTGGACACATGCAGCCCATGGTGGACTCACAAAACTTTTTGACACATGCATTCTGTGGTAGACTTTCAGTGCATATTTTATTTATTTAAAACAACCTTAAAGAAAAACTCTTACAATTCGCTTTTTTGTCCTTTTGATCCCCAAATTTCTCGAAAACGGTAGGATATATAGCCAAAAAAATATGTTTGAAAAGTCCATGCAAGGATTGTCACAGGAATTCCAACAATAAAGATTGTGAAAATCGGACCACAAATAAAGTTATTTTTTTGGCGTGGCCCGAATCCCCCCATAGAAATGAAGAAGTGCAAGATAAAAAAAAAACATTGACACATTTAGTTGACAAGATTTATTGAGGATTACAATGATTTTTTTTTAATCAAAATCAAATAAAAAAAGTTCTACAACTGTTTTGTTTAAACATCTATCTTAACCTTTTGGCCCCCTTTTCTGGAACGGTAGGGGCAAAATACTCCAAATGCAAGAGGAATCTTTCTCTAGCAGTTATAAACATTATATTAAAACAACATAATAATTGACCGTCCCAGAACAAATAAAGTTATTGCATTAATCCGTCAAATTTCTTATAATTTGCGGACCTCTTATTCCTCGAAAACGGTCGGTGGAATATATTGCAAATCTGATTGAAAAATGCACGCAGGGATTTCACAAGGAAAAAAACAAAAAAACAAAAAAGATTTCGAAAATCAGAAAAAAATTTAAAAAGTTTATCTTTTTGGGCGTGGCCCATCTTTGACCCCGCGTAGCAATAAACATAACGGTACAAGATACATTAAACAGTGGTCACATTTTGTTGATAGAATTTATTGAGGAATACAATTAAGAAAGAATGACCAAAATCGAATCAAAAATAATCATTCTACAGACCTTTTATCATTACACGCATTTTAGCCCTTTTTCTGCAACAATAGGGACCAGAAACCCAAAATGCAATACCAATCTTCCTTTCATGGTTACAAACATTATATCAAATTTTATAACAAATACAAACTTTTATATCAATTAGTTAATTACAACTAAAGTTATCACACTGAGACCAAAGTGTCTACAGACGGCAAAAACATCGCCATAACATAATACGGTCGTAAAATGACTCTGAGAATTTCCATAATTTGTACTGATTTTTTTTATCAACATTTGGTTGTCACCATTCTAGAGTAATTGCAATCAAAATATTTTTAGAAAAAAATACCGCCAATATATATATAGTGATATCAACAGAAGACGAACGAAGAAAATGACCGATATGTTCTTCCTTTGACACGGTTGTTGCTGTGTATGTCGTTTTAAGCTTGTACGACCATCACACAATTCAATTGTTATGTAGTCAGTATATTATTTCATTTTTGCACACAAAGGTGATGCTTTTAAGACTTTTAAATTTTTAAAATGTGAAATGCAATAGCTCCACAGTCTAGGCTTGACTAGTGCAAACTCTTGGCATTACAAAGAAATTCTTATTTATAAAGTTCAATGAGGAATAACAAATTAAATTCAAACTTCCGAAGAAATAATTAAAAGAGGAATGGAAATGGTTAGAAAGGAAAAGCAAACATTATTTGCAAATCTCTCCCATTGACAACACAAGTAAATAAAAAAGTTACGCCGAGCGCAGCATAATACAACCGCAATTTGATTGCAGCCCAATATAGATTGTCAAGTGCTTAGGACACATGCAGCCCATGATGGATTCATATTTTTTTTGACATATGCCTTCTTTGGTGGACATTTAATGCATATTTGATTTTTTTTTATACATATACACCCAAACTTCAAGGAAAACTCATAAGGCACGTTTGGTCCTTTTGATCACTATTTCCCTCAAAATGGTAGGATTTTTGCAAATCTGATTGAAATACACAAGCAGAGATTTTTACAAGAATTCCAATAAAAAAAAAAAATTGAAAATCCGACCATAAATAAAAAAGTCTATTTTTGGGGTTTTTAACCTCTCGTATCAATGTAATGGTGGAAGATACTTAAAAACTTCACATTTTCTTGGCAGAACTTAGTGAGGAATACAATGAAAAAACAAATGAACAAGATCGCATAAAAATAAATGCTTCACAACAAGTTTTGTTTTAACATCCATTTTACCCCCATTTCTCTTAAAGGGTAAGGACCACAATCGCTAAATGCATGAGAAAACTTTCTATAGTGGTTATTAAACATCATTTTAAAACAACAAACAATTTGCCAGTCAACTTAAACTAAAAAAAATTGAATTTTGAAAACCATTTGCCGAGACATTCTTATAATTGGTGTTTTTGACCGTTTGACACCTTAATTCTTGAAAACGGTAGGAGATATTGCAAATCTGATTAAAAAGCACAGGCAGGAATATGTACAAAGATTTCAATGAAAAAAAATGAAAATTGGACCCGTACAAAAAATTAAGATTGTTTGGGTGTGGCCCCTTTTCGACCCCTCATAGCATTGTAACCGTGCAAGATACATTAAAACTGTTGTTATATTTTGTTGATAGAATTTATTGAGGAATACAATTTAAAAAGAATGATCAAAATCGGATGAAAATAAAACATTCTACAAACGTTTTGTCAATTCATCCAGCTTAGCCCCATTTGGTCTTTCTTCTAAAATGGTAGGGATCAGGAAATCCAAATGCAATACCAACCTTCCAATAGTGGTTTCAAACATCATGTCAAAATTTCATTACAATTGGTTCACTTCAACTAAAGTTATCGCAAAGTGTCGCAAAAAAATTGCGGTCGTATAAAAATATATACTTGCCACAAAACAAAACAAAAACGATACCAAGGCTATTTCAATTTTTCCATAGTTCCAGTTTGGTACAGTTTGGTGGACGTGTTTTCAGCAGACAATAGGTATCCCAATAGGCACAACTTGTGCACCATAGCTTGCCGATTTGTTCTTCATTCATTTGAAGCAGACTTTTTACAATCACAAAGGACCACAGACTGCAGTGCTTTATTTTGAAGCTCACATTTCGTTTTATATTGATGATGTCCTTTCACTAAACAACCCTTGATTTGGTGACTACTCATATCTAATATATCAGAAGGAACTTGAAATAAAGGACATTACAGATTGTAGGAGGCCCGCTTCATATTTGGATTTATTTCTCGAAACTGACACACTAGGAAGGCTTTGTACAAACAAAATCAAAACTAAGACCGCAAAATCTGAAAATCGAATACTGCGTCAACTTCAAAACAGAGCAAAAGGGGACATTAAATTGTACAGATTTTCTGGCATATCTATAATGTCGAAATCTTCGTTTTTTTTATTCAAACTTGATAAAACCAGGTCTGATGAATCACTTTTGATGAACATTTACTACTTAAATCACCCCCATACAAGTCGACGACGAAAATGGTCGAAACGTCAAAACCACCGTTTAACTTATATCCATGCTCGAAACTGGTTCATTTTTGAATAGTTAATGCTGAGCTAACACCATTTATAATTTGACTGGCGCTTATGCGAGTAGCACAATGTCACTGTTTAATCGCCCTTAAGATTTACGATTGTTTTTCCACTTTTAAACTGTTCAACTTTTGTAACTTTTAAATGATAAAATGGGTAGTTTTCATTAAATACCATGTTAAGTTACTTTAAAAAAAAAAACAACCTCACTTTATAAATTTTGGTATGATCGTTTCTTTTTGTGTCTAGTATATTAAACAATAGCCTGAATCGCTCACCTGGTCTTGATGTCAACCCTATGAAGAACTTTTAGAGCTGAATAAGCTGAACATTTAAGCAATCAACAGCTTTTCTCTTTCAGCAATAGTTTTCATTCTGTAAGCCTAAAACATGCAAAATGTTATTTAAAGGGCAGTCTGAACACTTTGACTCTATAGAGACTTTTGTTAAGAGCTTAATGAACTGAACATTTAAGCAAGCTACCACTTTTCTTTATCTGCTATAGTTTTCATTATATTAGCAAAAACATGAAAACATGTTTATTTAGGGGCTGTAATCCCTATAAAGGGTCATCTGACAACTTCGACCCTATGGATACTTTTGTAGAGCTAAATGAGCTGAACCATGATTTAAGCAAGCAACAGCTTTTCCCTATCTGCAATAGTTTTCATTCTATAGGCCAAAAACAGTATTTTTCGCCGTTAAGGAGCTGTAACCCTTTTCTATATACCAAAAACAGTATTTTTTGCCTTTAAGGGGCTGTAACCCTTTTTCTATAGGCCAAAAACAGTATTTTTCGCCTTTAAGGGGCTGTAACCCTTAAAGGGGTCATCTGACAACTTTGACCCTATGAAGACTTTTGTAGAGCTAAATGAACTGAATATTTAAGCAAGCGACAACTTTTCTCTATCTGCAATAGTTTTCATTCTATAGGCCAAAAACAGTATGTTTCGCCTTTAAGGGGCTGTAATCCCTATAATGGGTCATCTGACAACTTTGACCCTATGACAACTTTTGTAGAGGTAATTGAGCTGAACATTTAAGCAAGCAACAGCTTTTCTCTATCTGCAATAATTTTCATTTTATAGGCCAAAAACACTTTTTCGCCTTTATGGGACTGTAACCCCTATAAGGGGTCATCTGACAACTTCCACCCTATGAAGACTTTTGTAGAGGTAAATGAGCTGAATATTTAAGCAAGCAACATCTTTTCTCTATCTGCAATAGTTGCAATCTGCAATGGTGTATAAGAACACAATAACTCCATAATGTAAACTGTTTTGAGTGACTTTTTTCTGGACATACCGGTGCAATTTAGTTCAAGTTTGCTTTTTTCATATACGAGTAAATGATACTTTCAACCTTAAAAGAAATACAGCTACTGTTGTAACAGAAAGGGAAAATCAACGATTAATAAAAAAACCAATACCTTTATTGTAACGAAAATTCATACATAGAAATACACACAATATAAATATTTGGCCTGTATTGTTCTAATGATGTAACATAGATCAGCAAATATGAAAATATAGTGTTTTTTAAGTACATGCTCTCTATACACTGATGAGCATTTTCTTTTTTTCAGATGAGAACGAATATTTTTCTCTTCAATTTACAGATGGGGACTGTCTTCCTTTAAGGATATTGGTGTGGTGCCATAAATGAGCATGTTGTTGAAAATGGAGATCAAGTTTCTAGTTGACGATGGTCTTTCGCAATAATTTGTCACTCATTGGACAGATTGTTAGATGTTACTTAAGCAGGGTTCTAGTTCGCCTCTTTCATATACGAGTAGCCTCAAAAGAAATACAGCTACTGTAGTAACAGAAAGGGAAAATCAACGATTAATAAAAAAAACCAATATATTTTGTTACCTTTATTGTAACGAAAATTTATACATAGAAATACACAAAATATAAATATTTGGCCTGTATGGTTCTAATGATGTTACAAAGATAAGCAAATATGTAAATATAGTTTTTTTTTCAGTTTACAATCTGATAACATGTTCTCTATACACTGATGAGCATTTTCTTTTTTTTTTCAGATGAGAACGAATATTTTTCTCTTCAATTTACAGATGGGGACTGTCTTCCTTTCATGGATATTGGTGTGGTGCCATAAATGAGCATGTTGTTGAAAATGGAGATCAAGTTTCTAGTTGACGAGGGTCTATTCGCAATAATTTGTCCCTCATTGGACAGACTGTTAGATGTTGCTGAAGCAGGGTTTGTAGTTTTGCCTTTTCTGTTCTTAGTCTGTTGATCTCTGTGTCTTTCATTCTGTTGTCTGTTTCTAATGCTTGAATTCTCTGTAATAAAACAATGATATGTAACTTTTAAAATTTAAAGTATAAATCTATAAAATTTTGATCAACTCGAGATGAATGTTTCATGTACAAAAATGTAGATCAAATCAATAAAACATTATATTATTATGATTTAGATCAACAAATTATAGTACTTCAATTAGAAGTTTTTAAGAAAATAATAATGACTAGAAACTTTAAAAAAAATACTTTTAGACTACTAGTATATTACCATCAAAGCTGTTCAGCATATCCAAAAATTTAAACTCACCTGAGACAAAAGCTTCATTTCAGTTTTCTTTTTCGTCCTGAATCTTTTAGCTGCTTCTTTATTTTGTTCTTTTCTTCTAACAACTTTTTCTTTTTCTTCTTCGGTAAGCTACAAAAATACAAAATTAATTATTTTAGAATGTTAAAGTTGCATCAATGGAATTTAAGGAATAGAGTAATAAGAAAAAAAAATGTCTTGATAGGTAAACAGAGTTTATGAATTGAATTCTGAGCAATTTGTTACATACAATCAAAGTCTTTATTCTTCTAAAATGACAGGTTAAGAATTCTTGTATTTTACTAAATATCTACTTTTGATACCTCGTATTTAACTTCCTTTTGAAAATCAACAGTAAGTTCGTCTTGTCCTTTAGTCAAACGTCTTGACTGTATGGTATATTTTAATTCTTCTTTTATTATAGGGGCCAGATTTCCGGTCTGTAGGGCTTCCATAGTTGCATTTAGTAGGTAACTATTCTGCATTTTTGTCATTTCTTCTATTTTCTCACTCGATTTCTCTTCCAGTTTAATATATGTGTCTGTATTAATATTGAACATCTTCCTCTCTGAAAGCAAATATTACAGAATTTAAGGATAAACCATATAGAGGAAATTTTCAATAGAAGTAAATACTATTGCATCAAGTCTATTTATAGAATAGAAATGTCTACGTGGCACTTATTTTACACGCTTGAGGGCACATAAAATGATGACGTAAATTTCTAAAAATATTTTAGCGTGAAAATTGTATTAATTTGTTATAGAATTGAACGACACATGTTTATGACATCATTATGATTTCTGACGAAATCATATATCATTAGTTGTTCATATATTAGGCTTATTTAATTAGTAATTAAATATATTGTCAAAAGTAAGAATATATATAATATTAAATTAATTATTGATAAGCCCTTTGGTTAGTGTAAATGTGTAATCCATTTAGTATACCGGTTAAGTATATTACATTTTTAGGCAACATATATCGTAACATATGTATATATTTGTATGTTGCTTTCAGTGGTCATTATGGACGTAATTATGCTATATATGTACCCACTTTATATTAAAATGACTATTTGTATATCATCCTTTCGGAATTTACAGTTTAAGTTTAACTTACTTTATTATTTACATTTAGTGGAATCTTCATACTTTTCTAAACGCCTTAATGTTCAATCTTTCATTGCATTATGAAATACGTTAGATATACGTTTGATGGTTTTAAAGAAAACACCTTTTCTAAAAATAACGATGAGATTTTACTGCTACATTTCATTGGCTTTTATTTAAAGAACGTTGACCTGATTGGTCGCTGTTTTTATCTTTGATATCTAAATATACACGCATAACTTTATTGGTGAAGGGATTTCATTAATACCTATTCATAATAGATTTGCAACTTCTAAGTTGTCCAGTTAGTATATGTGTATTACTGGTTTATAAATGAGAGTTTTTTAAATTTTCTAACTACTTTTTAGCCTTTCTATGAAACCCATCAGAATAATGACATCAAAGTCCCAGACAATTAATTTTGCTACGCCTGACGTGCGTTCGTCTAGGCGCTCTACCGTCCAAAAATATTGAAAAAGCCAAAAAACTATTTGATTATGAAGAGCATAGAACAATGGAACCAAAATACCGAAATGGGGAACCAAATTATAACTGAGATGGTCAACCTATGTCTGGGGTATGTCCGGTTCGTGGTTCGATCCTCGTCAGGGGTGAAAATTTCATGAACCAATTTTCCGACTCTCTCTTGACACCATATGCGAGAATGGTCTCGAGAATCGATGCTAGTCCTTCGGAAGGGACGAAAAAAGGTTGTCCCGTGTATGTGGAGAGCAATACCCCATGCACGTTAAAGACCCCTTTGTGGAGTTCGATAAGAGTAGGCTCAATGGGGGCCGCTACAAAGGCCACACTCGCAAACTGCTGGCTGGAGAGGGATTGATATAAGCATCAAGCTTGTTTCCCAATCCAGGATAAATAAATATGTTTAAACTATGTCTGGGGTAGGAAGAACCTTTTAATTAGAGTTAAGACAATTTTGAAATTTAAACGAAGGGTTCTAGGTCAATATTTACGTGAAATGCATGAACAATATTTTCCTGTATTTCACAGTCTTCATATAATACAAGAAACGCAAAAGTTTATAAATGTTATCATTTAAGCAACTAGTAAATAGGTATTTATTAAAAATGTATCGCCATGATTCAAATTAAAAAAAAAATTACAACTGAATTAAGGTTAAAGAACACCACATATGCAGCAACAATACGCACTGGTAAAGGGGATAAAATAATTGATGATTTTTTTCCTTCAGATTTGTTATTGGTGAAATGAAGGACTCAACATCTTCAGCAATAGAATCCGATATTTAAAATATTTTACGTTTGTTGTCACTAAAGAAATGGTGTCAATCAAATGTAATAATTCAACTGAACCGATGGAAGTTCTCCACACCAAGCAATTTTATCTTGTGATGCCATTTAAACAGCTGACTTCTCAATATTTTAAACTTCAATTTCACATAAACACAACTGATAACTCGTTTGGCACATTTGATCAAAGAAAATTAAAAGACGCAGTTACAAATCTGGTAGTCGATTATCTTTTTTTTTTTCAGTCCAGTGAAATGAACTAATTACAGAATAGCAAATTAATATAACTGAAATACTGTCTAATAGAAAACGTACTTGATCGGTTTGGTGGGCTTATTGTTTTAGCAGACAATCAGCACTTTAGTTTGTGTTGCTTATTGATTGTTTTTGTATTCTTTTCGATTTGTTTTCATGTTGTTTCAATGTCAACGGATCTTTTTGAACTTCAAACATTTGGTTTGTTTTTGTGTTTTTTTATGTCCACCGGTCCCTTTGAGTAAGACATTCGAATGTCCCATTTGTACGCATTTGCCTCATTCTGAATTGCCTAGTTTATTTTGTTCTTTGAGATATTAAAGCTTTAATTTTATAAACACTTAATTGGGCCAACAACAAATTGTTTTATTCATTGCTTGTAAAATCTTGCTAATTTGTGAAAAAGAAAGAAATACTACTACTGGTGATCGTTTGACGGGATACAAAAATCGTATTTATCTCTTGCTTGTTTTGAATGCTTGAATCAAGTAGAAAAAAATGACAATTTCATTTTTAGGGTATACGCAACTTAGTTTTTTTGTTTGCTTATTTGATAGGTGGTGACTGGATATCTTGAGTTTGACTATTCAATAATTCGGTAGATTTGTTTATTCTCTTGTTGTATTACCTACTTTTATTCGTAGATATATTTAATTTACAAGATATGTATTTCTTATAATGTAACGTGTTATGTGTTGTTTATTTTTCATAATAATATTTTTCATATAAGATCTTCTGAACTTTGTATTAATGTTTGTACCTTTGTATATTGTATATAGTATTGTATGTTGAATAAAGTATTGTATGTTGTATATTGTATGTTGTATAAAGTATTGTATGTTGTATATGTTGTATAAAGTATTGTATGTTGTATATGTTGTATAAAGTATTGTATGTTGTATATACTATTGTATGTCTTATCGAATATAATTTATTTGGAGTAAAGATAAATATGAAGAAGTAGAAGGAACTCCTATTATTCAAGATTTATTGAACAGATAAAATACATATATAATTAACCCAAATTTGAAAGTCTACAATATTATTAATATAAGGTCGGTTCTTTTTTAATCTATTGAATTAACAATACTAATCACATAACATATATATATGTAAAGATCAGTTCACTTTTTTTCAATGTTTGTCATTTTCTCCTTCGTCACATTCATGTTTAAAGAAAGAAATATTTCTATCATGGACTAAATCTCTAAACATTAGCCATAATATATATTTCATAAATGATAACATATGGGAAATGAAGATTCCATTAGCACTATGCCAGTTCATGCCGTGATACAAATCTACAGCATACACTTCGCTTGACTGAACAATGTAAGGGAAATGAAGACTCCACGATCATTTTGTCAGTTGTGCAATTGTTCCAATAAAATGCTTTCACTTGACTGTTTTCTTTTTACATCACGTAAGCTTCTTTCCAGATGGTTCCTTTTCTTTTCGTCCGTCAACTCTAGTCTTTGTTTGTTGCACCATCCCCAATACACAAGATAACAAGTATTTACACCATGCACTGAACATATAAAAGTTGGCCATGACTATAAATTACAAGTGTACACGTGAGGGAAATGAAGAGTTCACTATAATTATGCCAGTATATCCTAGTTTATATATCTGTACACTATGCTCTTCGCTTTACTTTTTTCTATATTCTTTTTTTTCCTGTAGTTGCATGTCTCAGCCTATTTCTTGGTTCGTCTGCAGCTGCTTTGGACAAACTTTTAGATGGTTTTGTAATAAAGCCATCAGCTCGTCACGTTCTCGACGCAACTCTCCCAATTCTCCAATTTTCTTTGAGTTGTCAACTTCAAGTTCTTTTATTTTCTGTAAGAACAATGAAGATTTGCTTCAAAAATGTTCATGTCTATTATGTAAAGAAAAAAAAAACTTCATAATCTTTTAATAAGTAATACTATAAATGTATCTAACAAATAAATTATACACTAATACACAGATTTATTATAAGGTGTCAAAAATCATTTTAGTAGAAAAATCGTTTGGCGGTTTGATATATTTTGGCGTAAAAATATTGAAATAATAAGTCTTCAATGAATGTAGGGAAAAAAACCAACATCTTCTTAAAAAAATATCTATTATGTTTTGTAGTGTATAAATGATATCTAAAGTCAGCTGAATTATTATTGCATAAAATGTAGTTTTAAAAATTACCTTTATGTAAACTGGACCTTTTGCTTTCCTTCTCTGTCGAAATCTTTTAGCTGCCAGTCTGTTTTGCTCCCTTCTTCTCGCTATCTTCTCTTTCTCATCTTCTCGTAGCTGTAAAATAACAAAATATTGTAGTGTGTGCTGGCTCTCTGCTCAATGAACAAGAAATCAATAAATTATTATATTTATAAAAAATATAAATCTTTATAAGAATAAGTGAAATATAAAAGAATTATATCAAATGATAAAAAAATCAAATGATTTACCATATTACTTACCTCTGCCTGTTGTGGTTCACTGAATTCAACCCCAAGCTCGCTTTGCCCTTTTGCCAATCTTCTTGTTTGTATCGTATATTTCAGTTCTTCTTTCACGAGTGGAGTTAAGACGCCGGTCTCGAGCGCAGCGAGCGTTGCGTCCACTAAGCCATCAGGTTTATATGACATAGTTAAGTCGGACATAGGGTAGTTCCATAACGTTGGGTATTCTAATTCAATCATTTTGATGATAAAATCTAAACCCAAAATATTTGTGAGCGATTAAACATATCTTAATATTTGGATTTTATGTTAACCATCTTGTTCGTTCGATGTACGATTATTAAATGACTTGTCAGTTTAACATTTACCTATATATACTATTTATATTGATGTCATGTTACCACCTGTTATGAAATGTTGTTTTGGAAAACACCGATAGCTTAAAATAGAAAGGTTAGGAGA